>VZRQ01006118.1:142958-206596 GCA_013397975.1 Machaerirhynchus nigripectus | reverse complement strand
TGGGGCGCCGGCTCCCGGTCGGACGTGCCTCCTGCCGCTGCTGCTGTGCGCCGCGCTCCGGAGCCTGCGGGCCAGCCCCGGCAGCGAGGGTGAGCGGGGACGGGGCGGCCAGGCCGTCGGGGCAGCGCCCACCCGGGAGGGGGGCTGCCCGGCGGTGCGGGACTTCAGACTCAGCTGATTCAATTTTGGGACATTCTGGGGGAGGTGGAGACGGGCTCTGCCCGCGGGAAGGCGGATCCCGCGCCGGGGATGCGGGTGGCCGTGGCGATGGGTCAGGGGGCTCCCGGCGAAGGGAGGCGGCGGTGGCCGCGGGCAGGCTGGCACGGGTGGGTGTGCACAGATGCCTTGGCACGGGCGCGTTTGGCTTGGCAGCGCGTGTTCCCTTCTTGCGGGGGGATGGATGTGTGTGCGGTGTGGGTGTCTTGGCGCGGGTGGGTGTGCACGGCAGTGCCTGCTCTCGGTGTGCCCCGGGAGCCGCACAGGTGCATTGGCGGGGGGGTTGCGGGGCTGGAACGGGGGAGTTCGCACGGGGCCGGCCGGGACTCGGCGGGGCAGAGCAGGCTCCCGGTGGGGAGCTCTGCAAGCGCTGGCCGCAGTGCGCTTACTTCGTGGCTTAAAATACACGTATGGAAAGGAGAGGAAGCCGCGGCGGTGGCGGTGTGTAACCCGCAGCGGAGCGCGGCCGCTGGGGACGGATTTTTTTTATACCTTTGATCTCTGTGAGGCCAATGGCCAAAAACGTGTCCAGGCTTCTTGTCTACCGGGGTGTTTCCACTCTTTGAAATTGGACTGGGTTTTTTTGCTGTATGCGTGGTGTGGGCACTGCTTGAGGCTTTCCAATATTTTTGGATCTGCGCGCAGGCTATAATGTGAAAGCAATGGGTGGAGAAGTTCAGCATCTGCAGGGGATGCCAGCGGCTCGAAGCAGGCTGGCGTCGTGATGCACCGTAATTATTTGTGAAACTCCTTTAGAAGGAGGAGGAGGTATGCAGGGGTTGGTAAAGGAAAACCGTACCAGAATTTCAAAGATGTGGCCTGAGGTAACCAGCTAGCTGTAATTTATTTTCGAGAGCAAGAATAATGTGAATTGCAGTTTTCTTAACACACAAAAAAAAAAAGTGCAGAGGAAAGGAGAAATACTCTGCCTCCGTGTACGAAGATATCAAATGTTCAGGAAGTGCATTGGTTCGGGAGATGACTGAAATGGTTTGGCTTTGCCTTGGTTAGATAACAGTGGGCCCAATCCTTCTGCCCCCGTGCAATTTCAGATGATTTCACCCATGGGAGCAATGCTGTTGAGATGCTGTGGCTGATTGAGAAGGGCTTTCCCTGTTACTCACCTTCCTTTTAGGAAGCATGCTGTCCTGTGTGAGCCAGTCTGCCACGATACCGTGCTGAGAGACCAACAGATGCTCCGAGCCCCGTCTCAGTCATCCTTGCCAGTTCTCGGAAAATCTGGATATTACTGACTGAGTCAACGGGACCATTTGCCGAGCACAGAGGTGTCTCTGCATGAACAGGCATCTGCAGAATAGGACTTTTACACGATAGGAAACTACTGGAAAGGATTAATGAAGCCGCCTAGCAAATGGGTTTAGTGGTATCTTTACAGGGAGGTTGCAGGGGAATATTACAGTAATGATGAGCAGCATGAGCGCTTGCTTCACGGTGTCTCTGTTGCTACTTTTCTGACTGCTGCTCTCTAATTTCCATCTCTTCAGTAAATGCAAAGCTAAAAGGCTGCTGCTAGGAGGGGTCTGACTGTGGACCTGAACTTCATTCAATAAATGCTGTCCTTCGCTGCGAGGAGATTTATTTGTAAACAAGCATTATTTGACAAGTGCTTCTCGCAGCGTGTCTCCTTTGCCAATTGCTATGGAACAGCTCCGTGCCTGGGAATGGCTCACCCTGCAGTACGTGGAGCCCAGTGCATGAGGAACCTCGGACGCTGAAGCCCACCTGCCTGGCTCCGTGCGAGTTGGCGCTCGTCCCCAGTTTGGGTTTGAAAAGTTAATTCGGCTGCTTCTGGGCTCTGATGAGAGAGCTTCTCCCCTGGGGTTAGTTGTTTGGCTGGTTGGGAACTTTTGCTGAGATGGAGGTAGCCATCTTAGAGTGGTGAATAATGTTTTCAAAAGTTGGTGGTATTGGGTTTTATGGGTTTATTTTTTATTTATTAGCACTCATCCTACTCAGCGTGGTTAAACAACTAGCCAATAGCCTGTGCTGCATAGGTATGTAGCACATAAGTAGTTGCACAGATGATGACAAATTCTCAGAATCATTTTTTTCTTTACCCCTGCATCATGTGTTTTGTTTCTCTAAATCTTGCTGTAATCCACAGTGACTTCGTGGGATGAAATACACGCAGTTAACAATTCACAGAACGTGATGTTCTATTTTACCCTCTAGTGGAGGGAACTTAGGGGAAAATGCTTTAAAAATCTAGGTTATGATGCGGTGGGGGAAGAAGTAAATTCATGGTTTTAGCTCGTTATCATGGAAATAGCTTTTTGCATGAGCAGCTGAATTGCAGAAACTCCTGCCACTTTTCTGGAGAAGTATTGAGTGCCCAACCTGTATCACATACCTGGTCACCTTCATAGATATCTCCAATAATGGGTGGAAGGATATATATTGGGAAACTGTATTAATTTTTCTTCAGCCTTTCCTGTAACAGCAAAATGAAACAGTTTTTTTTTTTTTAATCACCTTTCCTCAGTTTATATGTTAAAAGTAAAACATGTAGTGAAAGATGAAGGCTCAGTGCTATTTCATGCATTTTCGAGTGCTGTTTAGCCATTATTTTTAACTCTTTAGCAGACTTCATTGTTTAAACCAGATATTTCCTTTTTTTTTTTTTTTAGTAGTGTTACATATTGGGATATTAGTCCCAATGAAAATATTCCACAGAGTACCCTGAAAGCATAGAACAATTTTGTGAAGTGCTGGTATTCCAGAAGTGCATTATTGCTTTAAAATGCATTCCCTATGATAATAGGGTGCGAGAGGCAGCCCTGCAATGTGCGACTGGGCTTCCTGCACTGCCTTTGGTTTAAAAATGCATGTGTTTTAAATCTTTCTGTTGTAAGTACTAGGGTTTGGGAAGGGGCCTAAATAAATCATTTATGTGAAACACAATGAATGACGGATTTGTTTGAAGACTCCCCCCTTCACCCTAAGCTATATGATTTGTTACACATCGCCTGTGGATTTGAAGTGGTTTGCAGATCACATTTGGTTGTCACTTAGATGACCTTAGAAAGTGTCATGTGGGGAAATTATTAAAATAATGGAATGCGTTACATCTGATTGCTCGTAACAAAGTAGTTCCATAACATATTTGCATAATTGTAATTAAATACGAAGTATATTTCAATTTAGGGCATTTCAGCCAAAGTGCTGATGAGGCAGTGCTTAACAATGAAGTGTACTGTTAAGCAAATCAAGAGAAGTGCAGTTTTGAAAGAATGACATTGACTTAAATAGACAAAGGTGAGAAAGACAGAATGGGTCTTTGGAATGTGTTGTATTTGTTTTAAGACTAGAAGGATATTATTTTTTATGAACTCCTGCATTTGGTCCTTTCCCTCTTAATTCTTTCAGGGTTTTTTGAAGCTAGCTTTATCTCAATGTATCATTTTTTATTTGAGTGAATGAATAAATGAGTACAATTAAAGGGGTGGGTCTGGTGCTGGCAAAAATAAAGGAAGGTTGTAATTTGCAAATTATTCATGCCAGAGCCTGAAATGAGCCTACCTGTTCTCAGTGTGTTGACTTGTGTGTGTGTATGTGTTGTCTCATAGTGGTATATAATTTCTGTGTCATGGCACACTGGATAAATGCATATTTAGCTATAACATCGCGATGTTTATCTTTAATTAGTGAATGAAGTCTTTTCCAGGAAGTTGGGGTTTTTTTGTGTAGTAGAAGCAGGTGTGAAAATAGTTGTAATTTTCATATCAATGTATTTCAATTAGTCTAATGCTTCAGATAAAAATACACATGATCAGAACATTCTGCTTATTAGGTTGCACTTAGTATCTTGGCTTAATATGTCATGCATTCACACAGCTACAGCATTTTGTGTGATTCTGTAGGTATTGAGTGCTACATGCATATGCCTTGTGTATGCAGAACAGGTAAGTCTGGACACATTTCAGTGTGCTCACAGTGCCTTAAGGAGGCTTTAAGGAGTTATCAGTTCTGTATTTGGTGTTTTGGAATGGTTCCCTGTGTGCTTTCCGTGAGAGCAGAGCACAGCCTCAGTGCCATGTGTTTATTTTACTCACTGGAGTAGTCCCATTAACTTTTAAATTTACTGCAGTGGAATTACTGATATGAGGAAGAACAGCTCATGTCTAATGGTCTTTTTGGGATCTGTCTGATGTGTGATTTATGGCTTTTCAAGGGGTTTAGAATGACTCAGTCATGGCTTTAAAATGGAACTACTATCCTTTTGACAGTAAAACAACATTTGAAACTCAGCACTTTTAAGTGTATGACTAAAAGCATTGCTGCCTAATGACACGTTTTAAAAAAGGGAAATAACCAATAGCAAAGATTGACTCCAAGATAGTGCCTGTTTCTTTTCAAAGCTTATCTTTAAAATTGTGATAAATAGTAGAAAACAAGCAAACTGTCTTAAACAGTAACTGACTGCTTATAATATGGTAAATGTTGATGCTATATATTGAGGTATAAAGCAGCTATTTGCACATCAATATACAGAGGGGTAAACTGGCAGCTACCATGGGAGGGAGGTAGGTTAGTGGGCTTGTGTGACAGGTTCTTCCCTCTCCACTGTTAACTCTCCCACCATGACCTCACTTTTTACCTCCAGTATACAGTCCACTTTCATGTCTGCTGTTCTCTATTTGCTAAGTAAGAAAAGAAAATCTTGCCCATGGTGAAATGGTTATTCTTTGCACTAAAAAATACAAAGCTTTTTGCAACAGGCTTGAGGGAGGCATGGGTGGTGAGTTGAGAGCAGGATTTCTTAAAATCTGGTAGAAAATGAAAAGGTGGGACAGCTTATGATGTGGTGCCCTGCGCTCTGATCTTGCTGGTTTTATGCTTTATTGTTCCAAGGTTTTCCATGCTGCTCCTGCAGGAATCCTGGTGTCCAGCAAGTGCAGAGCCCTTGGCCTGGGAAAGTCCAGCTGAAATAGCTCAGCTGAGTGATGGTGTTGGACCCTGTTGGCTTTAGGGTCTTGAGCAGGCATGGGTCTGTTAGATCGCCTAGTCTTTCTGACTTGGAGCTACATTTCTAGTGGTCCCCTCCTATAAGTGTGAAAGAATGTTTATATCTGAGTAGAGATGAGCTTTAAACATTGCTCAGGGATGTCAGGGAAATTAAACCCTGCCCCAAAATAAAGAGAAAACAAACTTTTTGCAATTAAAAAAAATACTCTCACTTCCTCTTTAGAAATAAATTGAAATCTGTACATGGAATAAGGGTGAGAGAAACCCCAAACTCACACAGATTGGTCACTTTGTAGAAGCACTGAATTTCTTAGTTAAGTGCTTGCTTCTGTAGAGGAAAGAGTATTTATTCAGCTCTTCAGTAGATACTCAACCTACTGCTGTCCACTAGAAAGGTTTGAAAAATGTTGTTCTTACAGTAAAACATCTAAATACAGAATTGAAATCTGACACAAGTGTACCTTTCTCAGTGACCATAAGTGCTGCTGAGAGATGAGGCCTCATTTCAACCAGGATGGAGTTGAACTAGGTATTTTTCTTTACTCACAGAATGTTGCAGAAATACTGTGTTAATTATTGCATTGGAATGAACAATTTTTTTATAACTTTCACATCACTAAACTGATTTTCTTTGATCTCTGCTAGAAAAATTGCTGTGTGTTTAAAAAGCTGGTAGAGAGTTCTTTTTTCCTCTGAAAATACATTTTATTCTTAAGATGTGCCTGTTTTTTGGCAGAATTGAGAGCTGGATTGTCCTTTGTGTTCACGTTGTGCCTGTCCCTCACTCTGCTCTGTGACTAGCTGGACATTGAGGTGACAGGTGAAAGCATTTGCTGTCCCAGTTGCTTTCACAGCCAGCTCTATTGGCAAACCTGAGTGCTGGCCTTCAGTAGCTTAGTTCTCTCTAGGGATTTGTTACCCTTTTAGTTGTCTCTTTGACCTACTGTATCTCTTACAGTCTCAGTTTTGGTATTTGCTATGGCTTTGGTCAGTGCATTATCTGAACCGCTCCGAAAGGTTTAATGCGCTTATCCTCTTGGAGGTGGAAAGCAATTATCTCTGTCTCCTGCAAGGAAGCCGGCCCAGAGCACACAGTCAGGAGGAGATGTAAGCACTGTGATTCACAGCACCTGGCTGCTGCTGGGTGTGGTAGGTGATGGGTGGGTGGCTGCTCGCAGAGGTGCAGCAGCGTATTGCCTGCTGTGGACAGGGGTGCTGGGAGCTGCAGGCTGCCCTGGGCTGTGTGTATGAGCACAGCCTTCTTGCTTCTGCTTTGCAAAAAGGGCTGAAGATGCTTTGGGCCAGAATATTGCCATGGGAACATTCAGTGAATGCTGCTTCACCGGGGGTGGTGTTGGTGCGAAAACACCCTTCTTATCTCCCCCTCTTGCCTGGTATTTGAGTTGTGCAGCAGGTATGCCAGGAGGACTCTGACCAAGTAGAGCTGCTCAGGTGACCACTGGCTGGAAGGATGAGAAGTGCCTCCTGGAGAAAGTGATACAGTATGTACTGTGACAGCAGATCTGGGAATACCCCCGTGAGCTGATCTGGCATCCCTGAGGAAGATTCCTGCCCCTTGTCTTCCTTCTGGCAAGCTCCTGAGCATCAGTTCAGCAAACTGTGCCTTGGGGGTGTGTGGGGAGAACAAAGAGTACCCTGCAGAAGCTGAGAGCTCCGAGGTTTAGGTGGTTGTGTAGCAGTTAATGAACCTGTAGGAGAGAGGATAGAACCCTGGGCTTGCAGGCTTTCATGTAATTTTGGTGCACGCTTGAAGTGTTTTGCCAAGGTGTTAACTGCTGGGTTCTCTAACCTGGATCAGTTCATGTTAGAAAGAGATCAGAACAACCAGTATGAACTTTGTAATTCCCAAAAGGGATAGAGGAACAGCTGAGAGGAAACTGATTATTCAGCATCAGTAATGAGCATTTCTTGGTGCTTCTGAGTGGACTTGTGGATCACTTCTTAAACTGTTTTGCATGTCCCAAAACAGTGAAACTACTTGGAGAAATTATCTGCATACTTGCTTTTGTAAGATAATTTCTAAGAAAATCCCGGTCATTTTGGCTTATCCATCTTTGCTTTACTAATACTCACAAGCAATTTCTTACTAAAATGTGTTGATGATGTGCTGTTCCCACTAGCAACCTCCACCCTCTTCCCTCAACAGAAATAGAAGGGATAAACTGTCAACCCCCCTGAAAAGCCAATAGATCATTTTAAACATTTTTTTTCTCCCAAATGCTTGCTAAGCATTATGTCAGTTCCTTTTATTTTCTACTTGAATTAATTCAGTGGCAGCAGAGTAGTCATTATTGTCAATTGGGAGGCTTTATTGGTGGTGGACAGGGAGGCCCTGCAAGTCCACTGGTGGTGAAAGCTGACAGCCTTGACAGGTCTGGATGTATCTGTGCCAAGTTTCTTCAGTTTGGTTATATGCATTATAGAATTTGATCTCCATGTCATTTAGGACACCTTTTAGGAACAGAGACTGTAGAGACCATATTGCTTTTAGTTGTTAATTTAGGGAAGAGGGTGAGATTTCATCTCAGCCGTGCTAGCAGGTGTTTTGATTGCACTGAGAAACTGTTGGGACGCTAACACTGGGCTTGACCTTGTCTGTGCTTAATAAGGTGCTAACTTTAAGCAGGGTCTTGAAGCAACTGCCTCCTTCAGTGGTTTGCAGATGCCTTGACAGTGGTTGAAGGCCCTGATCTGCAGGACAGCACTGGTATTTTTTTCTCAATTAAGGCTGGTTGTCAGGTTGCAGGTGCTGGTTGTGTGTTGCATTCAGTGGAGGCTTCTTTTTCTTTCTTAGTGGTAAAGTGATACTTGCCCAGATGGTTACCCAAAAAACCAGTGCTGCAGCCAGCTCAGAAGTCTGCTGTTGTGTTGGTACAGTGTTGCTTCCAGTGAATTTTATGAGTGAGAATGGAAGCATTTTCCTGGATTTCTTCACAGTGAATAAACCCTTTTCAGTTAAATGGTGGTTTTGGTGTGAATAGGAGTGTTTACTTTTAAACAAAAGCAAACCATACTGGAGTTCTTACGTTTCCAGGCACTTTGGTGTCAAGCTAATCCAGCCACTTCTGCTTTAAGTGATGTATGGCGGGAGGAACAAATGACTGCCTCTTGTTTTGATTGGAAGTCTTTGTAAGGAAAAAATTGGCAGTTTTCTGGTTGTTTTAGTGGATCTGGTTATCGAAGTGAGCTTTGGGTCTCACTCCCTGGTGCTGCAGCTGGTTCTGTGCCTGTGGGTAAAAAATGCAGCCAACCTGAAGAACTTTGTCAAAGGGCAATATCATTCCCTTGTAAACAGTGTGTTCAAGCAAATTACAGATGTAATGCAGAAATTACTGGATAAAATTCTCTAGTTGATGTTATGATTGCAGTTGTCCATCTGGCCTTAAAAACCTATGAATCTGTGATGCAGATTCAAGCATTTTGGCTCTTGCTATAAATGGGAATCATGATAACTTGGATCAGAACGAAGCCAACATAATAAAATATAAATCTGCAGTTAATATTAGTTTGCAAGTTCATTAAGTAGTGCATACTTTCCTCCTCGAGTGGGCTATAAATAATAGGTTCTGCTAGAGCTTGCGCTCTGATGTAGCTTGTTTCCACTGATGGAAATATTTCAGAGGTTCTTGCCTCTGTGTGTTTTGTCCCTACTCAGTGTAGCTAATTAATTCAAGGCATCTGCTCCCTGATGACCTTGATTTCTTTGAAGAGGTTTTTTTTTAATTTGTTTTTGCTGTCTTGAGTTATTTTTGACTTGTCACTTGTTAGAGTACCTTAGATATATACTTTTTAGAGAAACACTTGGCACAACAGGGAAACAGTTGGAAAATGAATGGCAACAATACTGCAATAAAACCAGTGAAGATTTATGAAGCAGGAGAACTTTGACTTATGATGATGATGATGAAGATTCCTCTGCAGTCCATGTGTCTTGGTAGTGCTGTGACCCCTGGAAGTGCTGGAGGAAGAATGGGGATGTATGCATTGCAAGGAGAAACCAGCTCTGTTAATGATGTGTTGGCAGCTATGCCCCCTCCTTTGGGCAGAGGGAAGGAGGAGAGTAAAGGTGTGAAGCTTGGTGGAAAGCCTGTGATGCTATTCAGCAGACCTTCTGATGAAGTGCAAAGCGCTGCTGTCACATTTTGTCCTGCACCTTGACGCCCGTGCAGCAGAGCGTTTCACCTCGTGCTTCATTGTCAGTGTGTGAGTGTTCCTGTGAGAGGTTTCTCACAAGTTCTTTAAATGTAGTTTTTCCCACAAGGTGTGAGTGTTGGGTCAGAGCTGGGGCTACCTTGACCACCCATGAAAAGGTTGGAGCTACATCGTGTCCTGCGGAGTGTGTGCAGTGGGGGCTGGGAGCTGCAGGAGGAGCCTGGAGGAGGATGTAGGAGCATGACTACACCTTCTTTCATAACAGACTTCAGCTTCAGGCTACCCAAAATAACGTTCAGATTCCTGTTCAATTTGTAGAAAGTTTATTAAAGCCAAGTTTCCCTTCAGTTGTTAAAAAACATTTTTGTTTAAGTGTTGTTGTTTAGAAGTGTGCTACTTTAGAAATCATGTAATGTTTTGAAATATTTATGCAGGCTGTAAGGAGGGTTTCTGTACTTCTGTTTGTTTTGTGATGGAAGCTGGTTTTGTAGGGTCAAAGAGGATTTTCTTTCCCTCCTCATTTAGGTATATTTCAGTGAAATAATAAAAAAAAAAAGAGATTGTTATGGCATTTCAACTTCATGATCTAAATTCCATTAGCTTTTGCTATCCTGACCGTTTTGCCTGTTCTAGAGCTCCTAGTTAGGAGGTAGTTTTACTACTCTTGTAATACCTTGGTAGAGGATGCCCTGTGGTAAACCTCAGCTTGCAAATGGTGCTGCTGAAGAGCAGGATTACTATAGTGTATGATTTATTGGAAATCAGCTCAAAGACCACGGCAACTCGGAAGAGTTCAGTTTTTGTATGCCTACAGAGACTTTGCCCTGGTGTACGCAGGGACGGATTTTCTGGAAGATCTTTAGATACTGAAATGGCAGGAGGATGTGGAGCTGGTAGGATCAGAAGTACTTGGTGTTCTAGACTGTTGGTGGGGGATTTTTGGTTTTAGGCTTGGGGTGGTTTTTTTTCCCATTTGAAATTGGAGTGAAGAAAAAAGATGCTCCAGATGGTCCTGCTCTAGCCCAGAGCCAGAGGAGCCATCTCACTTCAGTGGTGTGATCAAAACAATCCATGAGTCGGTGGCTTCTACTGTGGGCATTGTACCATCACGACAGGCCTGTCCTGCTTTCTCCTGGGCAAGCTACTGCTGCCACATGTTTTAGGTGGCTGTGCCAGGTGGGGAGCTCTGCTGTGCTGTGGAGTGTTGGTTTAGGTCAGTGTTGAATGCCATCAGCCCTGGCATTTCATGTGCTTCCTCCCAGCCACAGTCCCTGTGTAGCCATGGTGAAGCTGCTAAATGCCAGTTGTATGAACATGACAAGGACATTTGAGTAAAAAGCTAAATCCAGGGTCCCTGAAAGAGATTCCCAAGTGAGAAACCACTATTAATTCACCAGCTAGAGTTCAGGGCAAAGGTTTAGATCATGTCTGTTTTTACTCTGTTTTTACTCTAACTTGATTGCTCACCTGTAGTAACCAGCCTGCTTGAGAACAAGAGTGTATGCAAACTCCCCAGGCTATTATTCTGTATTAAAAAAAAAAAAAAAAAAGAAAAAAAAAAGGGCTGTGGTATGACTTTAGACTTAATCATCATTTATCCTACCCTGAAGGCATGGAAGTTAATGATGATATAGATCTGTGTGGTTTTGTGTTCCCCTTGACTGAGCATTAGAAATAATTAGGGCTTGTGGGATGGATGCACTGATGGTGGAGATGAGCAAAAAATATTATATATTATCTTCCAAGTTTGCTGGCAAAGATACAGGTGCTAAGTGTGTGCTTATGGGGTCTGAGGTTTCTTGCTTGTTTGAGATAAAGCTAGCTGGTGCTGAGGAGAAAGGAAGTGGGGATAAATGAGTTCTGTTATTTTGGGGCCTTTTAAGATTGTGGGCCAAGCAGAGTTGCTAGTAATTTCTGAGGAGATTTTTTTTTTTTCCAGCAGCATGAGCTTTGCAGTATCCCAAGTGCTTCTGAGTACAGCTCCGGGTTATGCCCGTAGAGTAGGTGGTGTTGGGGCTAGTCCAGGAGTCACCAGCTACACAGGAGCTGGCACTAGACCTTTTGAAGTATAGAAGCCTTGCACACCTAGCTGGAGGTGTTCCTGAATTACCTCCTTTGGTGACCTGAGTGTTTGGATTACTTGGTTGTTAAACAGCCACAGCCAAATACGTGCTTCACAGTCACAGGTTGAATAGGGAAGAACTGGTTCTGTGCTCTGAAGACGACCTCTGGTCTCTCTCTGTGTCTTGCTGTGGGTCAAATGAAACACAATTTCAGATTTTTTATTCAGGTGCAAAAAGGTTTCATTTCTTTTCAGGCAGCTACATGGTGAATTTGGAAGCATTTGTTTGGAATGCTGGCAGCCCTTCTATAAAAGTCTCTGCTGAAACGTTTTCCTCTGTTCCAGGTGTCTGTTTTACCTGCTGGTTGCCCACTGATTCTTCCCCAGCCTGGCCAGTTTGCATTTTTTTGATAAATACCATTTCAGCAAAAATAATGTTCCTGCCAGGCTGGAAGGTGGTGGGAAGAGAGGTGGTGCTGAGCCTGTCTGGGCTCGTGTAGTGGGACTGTGTTCCAGTGACCTCTCTGGCAGTGCAGGACCAGAAGGCTGCCTGAGAGAGCATCCCCAAAGTGTTGGTAGCACCACTGCCACGGGGAACTCCTGCAGCTGGGCTGCTGGAGGAGCCAACCCCCTTGGAATGGGGGATGCTGGGGCTCTGTTTTGAGGCTGCACTGGGGTTGAGGTAGTGACCTGAAAATGATGCAAGCGAAGGACAGACATACTGGAAGTGACTGGGGAGGGTGCTGATGGGGAAGATGCAGACACCTTGTATCTAGATGGAGCAAGCGATAATTTGTGTTTATATACTAGAATTTTGGGGCTTCTCAAAGCAAAGCATCTTTGTCCTTGGAGGTGGTTTAGGTTACTGGCTAAATATATTCACGAGAGCAGATCGATGCAGTGCAGCGTTTCAGATGATGCACTGTGAAAGCAGCCCTGAGCAAATGCTTATGGGGCAGTCCGTGTCTGCTGTGCCCTACAGCCCATCAGAGCTGTCTGAGGTGTGCTGGGAGCCCCTCTGGTCTCCACAGCAGCCCCCACACAGGGACAGCTTCCAGTCACTTGTCACTTCTGCCTTCCTGGCACATGAGTTCTGAGTTACTGCATGGTGCCGGTCAAAAGGTGTATTCCATCCTATTTATTTTGCTCTATGCAGAATGCGAGAGGATACGAGAGGAATTGTCTTTTCTATCTGGAGATTTAGTATTCATCTCTGCTAGCTGACTCACTAGTCGGAAAATTCCCACTGACTTGACTTAGAGTTGAATGGTCTGTATTATCTTTTCATATGCAGAAAATTATTTTGAATTTGAAGTTAATAACAGCAATTTAAAAATTGTCATTGATAGAAAGATAATACAATATTTAGTTGTATCGTGTTCTTTTTATGATCTGATGTTCAAATAAAGCACTTTTTCTGCTTTTTCCTTAATTAGCGTGTCATGAAGAAGCTTGTGACATCAAACACAGCATCTAATTACATTCATTAGTAGCATCTCCAGGACAAGTTTTAATTAAGTTGTACAATGTAGATCAATACTTGTTTTGCATCCATTGCAACTTAACGACAGGAATATACTGTTCTGCACAGTTTAATTACAGTGATTTTAATAGAAGGAATTTGAGTAAACCTGCCATTTTAGCAACTTCACTGCTATCTCTTGCTTTTTAAAATAGTATACAGTTATAATATGGGACATGTTATTTATGTGTGTGTTATTTTGAAGAATATTCTAGGGTCATTCTTTTCATCCCAAGAAAATGCAGTGTAGTTCAGGAGAACTTGGATGACAGTGCTTGGCTCCCGCTGGAGCAGGAGAAATTAATGACCATTTTACATGAAGACTTCATAAGGGGAAAGACTGGGCAAAACTGGGTGACATATCTAGTGGTAGGTGATAGCAATACTTTTATTTTGCCTGGATTCTGGGGTGGAAAGCCACCTAACTGTATGTTTACTTACTGCGAATATAGTTCAGTGTAGTCTCTGAGTATTGCTTCTACCACATGTCCTGTAGTTTGGTAGCATTGACAGCTTCCAACTGTTTCCTCTTTTGTCAGGAGAAAGCAATCCAGAAGTGAAAACCCTGAGCCACCAAATGCGTTTTGCTCACCATCACAAAAATATACTTGACCAGGCAGAACATGTATGTGTTGTGATAGTGTTCTGCATTAATACTTGCATACATTGTGAAAAGATCTGGATAGACAAATCACTTTTAAGATAAGTGTTTGCCAGATCTGAGAACTCTGTGTTGTATTTTTGTGTTTTGGCCTGGTTTTGTGTACAAGGGACTACAGTAGTCAGCCTTCAGTGTGGTACAGTGATAAAGACCAAACTGATTTAGAGAACTTTGGTTTTGTCTGAACTAAATCAGTCGTTTAGTCTTAGTTTGTTTTTAAATATTCCTTAATATTTGAAAGGAGCATGCCTTGCAGTATAATGTACTTCTGGACTTTTTTACTGTGCCTCTGTTAATGGTGTAACCGTGAGGGTTAGTTATGATACCTGCCTTCTTCAAACTTCTGCATGCAACCTGTTTGTTTCTCTTCTGTAGCAATCTTTAAGTACCTACATCCTTGCAATTCTAAAGGAAAGAGCACAGAGCCTCCTCACCCTTTTCAAGCTTGTTCTTGGTCTAGATCATCATGTGCTAGGAAGTCTTGGAAGTCCAATTGCCAAAACTTCCAGTGGGATTTTTAAAAAACACATATGGTGGAGGTAGGAATTGAAGACCCAGGGAAATCACTTCCTTTTCAGGAAGGACATGAGTACAAAAAGTGAGGTATTATGCAGACAAATATACTGAGAGAAGTGAGTGTTGTAATCTGATGAAGAGGAAGTGTGCTATTAAGGTAGATGAAAGTTGCTCCTAGGTTGAGATTTTGGAGGACAGTTTCAGAGATCTGAATCTGACAGATTCAGAGACGAGCTTCTGACTTGGAGATTTGAAGTCCTGGGTGCAGGAGGTGAAAGCCAGAAACTGCCACAGTTTTTCTTAGCTGAGTTAAGTTTGTGTAGATTTAGTCGTTTCTCACTTTTTACCCAGTATTTCAGGTAGTAAGAGAGGAAAAAATGGTTACAAGCTTGGGAATAGTTCTTTTGCTGTTTATTGTAATTGTTGGTTACTTGTGTGACTTAACAAAGCTATTCATGAATTTTTGTGTGTAGAAGAAAAAAAGATCCCTTGCATAGCTTATAATGAAGAGGTCAAAGACTTGGAGAAAAATGTGGAAAGGAAGAAAATAACAGATTCCTGATGAGAGTAATACTTGCACATATTATACTTCAAAAATTGAATTCTTGTTTTGTTCTTGTCCTAAGGGCCTGATTATGCCAAAAATACATGCCACCGTAGAAGAAATGTGTGTATAAACGTGCATAGGTGTTTGTGAGTGTATATATACCTATATACTGTAGGTCTTATGTATACACATGAACACACAGTGTGCATGATGTACTTGTTCCCCCCAAAAGATCAGGTCCTAAGAATGTGAAGGATCTGGATCTTACAAAAGTTCAGTGCATTTGCAGCTTGGTTTATTTGGGAGATCTCAAAGGAATAAGCTAATGCATACACAGAATTGTTTTAATTGTATGACCTCATCGTTAGAGGAGTTGTTGCATTGTTATTCTGCTTTACAGAAATCCAACTTCCTCCATTAATTATAAACAATCTGTTTAGCAGAGCCACCCATACCTTGAAATACCTGCTGAAGTTTGTGATCCCTCCATCTTCTTTAACGTTTTTTTTTCTTTTATTTTCAGTGAATTTACTGGACTCACGTACAGTAATGGGGGATCTAGGATGGATAGCCTACCCAAAAAATGGGGTAAGTCTCTGTTGTTGTTTGCTTTCTCTCTCACAGGTTATACTAATCGTTTCCATTCGGAAAGTAGACTGCTGGGTTTAAAAACTCTCTAGAGGGATTTGTCGGCAATGGAGGGAAAAAAATAAATAAAACAACAAGCTGTGACTGAAGAAATGGAGCTGTGTGGCAAGGGGATTGATTTATTTATGCAGCAGAGCCAGCCACAAGTATTAAAAAATAATAATGAGTCAGCCTCCTCACTCCTCCCCCCTCACCAAGAAAATCCATGAAGTTATTTAAATTTCTCTTCAATTATAAATTCTTGGTTTCTTTCTTGAGCCTTTGCGGTAAGTGTGGAACAGAGTTTTTTGGAAGTTAGCTTCTGAAAAGCAAGGTCTGGAAAATGGCTGTTAGCTTTAAGTGAACAAGGCTGTTCACAAATATGTCTCAGATTCATGATAAAGTTCTGGGACCTGATAACACTGAAGCAGGAGCTGGGTTCTAAGCATCTTGAAGAGCCTCTGTCCCTTACCATTACCTCTATGAAGAACTGTTCAGCCTCAGGAAGGGACAACTGAAACAACAATGTCTGTAACTGAACGGAGGGTGCCAAAAGGATGGAGCCAGGCTCTGCTCAGTGGTGCCAAGCAATAGGACAAGAGGCAATGGGCAGAACCTGAGGCACTGGAAGCTTCACCTGAACATGAGGAAAAACTTGTTTATTGTGTGGGTGACCATGGGTTATTGTGTGGGTAACAGGTTGCCCAGAGAGGTGGTGGAGTCTCCCTCTTGAAGATATTCAAGAACCCTCTAAATACAATCCTGTGCCATGTGCTTTAGGATGACCCTGCTTGAGTAGGGAGGTTGGACCAGATGAGCGTTTTGTGGTCCCTTCCAGCCTGACCTATTCTGTGATTCTGTAGAACCTGACCTCCTAATTTGATACTTGAAATAAGTGGTGGAATTTTGATGCATAAAAACCCTCCAGTGTGTCTGCTTGACCTGACTGCATCATGTGAGCAGTCTTGGCTGTGATTTTTGGTCTTTGGTTTGGGGCATCCATGATGGCTGTACTGTGACAGAGCTTTGGTACAGTCTTGAAATGTTGATTTCTGCACCATGCTGGGTGTTCCTGTCAGTTCCTGAAAGCCATGAGCACTGTGTGAGGTGAGAAAGCATCCTAAGTTAGAAATGCTGCACGACTGGAGCCCTCCAACAGAGCAAGTCTCAGGAATGTGTTATTCCAGAGTTTTAGTCACCAGATGAAACAGACTGCATAATTGTTTTGGACTCCAGTTGAAGTGTTATAAAGATGGTAGCAGTGTTTATATAAAATTCGGCCAACCTTGGGGGAAAAAAAAAAAAATATATATATATTAGACAGTAAATTAAAGTCTGGCTTTCTGTATATTTTTGTGTGGATGAAAGGTTGTAGAAATGGCAGCCTCACTCAGAAGAGCTGCATGTTTACAGGCACTGGTTACAGCAGGGATGTGAAAGGTACACAGGGATCTGATTTTATTTTCAGTTCAGTCCAAGATCTAATCCTGTTACAGTTAGTCTATAACCTTTTTTTTTTAACCCATTGATTTAAAGCAGAGAGCAAAGCTTACTCCGCTTGCTTGTGTGGGCATCAGAATAACTAGTGCCAGATATGCTGGCAGAGCAGTATTTTGGTGCCGTGGGGCACCATAAAGATCCCAGTGCCCAGTTCTTAATGGATGGGGGGTTCCAGCTTGGGAAAGGTTTTTTTTGGTTTGGGGTTTTTTTGGTTTTTTTTGTTTTGTTTTTTTTTTTTTTTTTACTTTTTGAACATCTCCTGGTATTTTTCCTGCGGTATAAAGCATCGTTCTGGTATATCCCAATGCTCTTAGGAAAGAATATCAGTAGAAAAACAAGGCTGAGAAGTTCAGAATATTTCTGAGTCTGTATGTATATGGATAAATCAAAAGCAAACTATCCTATACATAAGCTGCAGTTGTATCTTTTCATTATTTAGGGAAACCGTTCTATATTTACAAGCTCAGTTTCCAAAGAGCACATGGAAGTACACTCATGAATGCCAAATTAAAGGTTACTGACTCAATAGGGAGAATTATTTTTTTTCCTTAATTAACTTCTGCTTTTTATTTAAAAGTGAATTAGGCAGTTGGTTTTCAAATTTCCAGAAATCCCTTCTTAATCTTCTTTGTCTTCATGGGACATCATAAAAATCCAGGAGGTTAGTTCAACTGTCTTTTTTTTTTGACTAATATATTTGCAGTATTTTATAAGCACTAAAAAAGGTCTTCCCAGAGTTACTTCTCTAACTGCTGTATCTGCTCTGCAATCAGCTATGCTACAGTTATACTCTCTTTGCTTAGTTTTTTTGCAAGATCTACCTAATATAAATATTTAAAGTAACTCTAACCTCAGGATTTGAATTTGGAGAAGGAGGGAGCTTTAACTGACATCAGAGACAGGCACTCTGATGTGTTTTGAGGCATTCTCATACTAATTTGTTATCTCAGGATGTCCTCCTAGGGAAAATTTTCAAGGTCCCTGTAGCTGTCTGCACAGTCCCCCACCAGGGAAAGGAGCAGAAATGTCAGGATGTGTCACGCTTTGCAGCACCACAGTGTGTAGATACAAGCCATGTTCTGAAGCAAGCTTTTTGATGCATGTTTTATTATTGCTGTGAACAGTGTCCTGTGGAGTGTAGTCACTTTTCAATGGTGGTGCAGTTCCAACTGGAGATACACTGGTACTCTTCCACTGTTGCTGCTTCTCCACTTGATTTTTATTATGAATCTTAATGGAACTTAAATACTTTTCTTAGAACTGCAACTGCTAGAAGTATGGGACTGTACTGGTGCACAGTTGCTGTTAAAGAGAGCAAGTGTTTAGTCTCTGGCATTGTATGGAAGTGCTTGGGAGAAATTGTCTTCATATCTCAAAGGCTCAGGCTGGTAGGTTTTGAAAACAGATTTCCACATTTAAAACAAACAAACAAAACCCAACAAAAAGCCCCTACCAAGACAATTGGGATAAGAGGTCCAGGCAAGCCAAATGAACTTGCTTTTGGTAGATCCTTTGTTGATACCGTTGTCTAAACTTCTGTTACAGCTGTGTGCCACGTAAATTTTTGTATATTGATACTTTAAGATATTCCATGTTCTGGAAAGGTCCAGCTGCCCTTTTTTAGTCTCTTGTTCACCTCATTTTTGCTGAACACAATGGGAAAATGTGATCTAACTTGGGAAATGAAAGCAGCATTGTATGGTAAGGAGACTGACTCTCCAGCCTGGAAACAGATCAGGCTTAAAGGTAGGCTTGTTTCATGCCTGTCATCTGAAATGAAGAAGCACTGCAGCTGCATAAGTCCCCACAAGACCAGACCTTGATCCACTGCTAAACAGTGCGTGCTGGCTCATCTTGTGAATAGTGGGTTTTGTGGGAAGGGAGAGGAGCACTTCAGTCAAGGGTGTCCTCTGAAGAGCTTTGTCTGGCTAGGCACTTACTTGGTACCGGTTTGCGTGGTGGCCATTATCCTTGCAGCCTGGTTGGCCTTCATATTCCCCATGCATATAGAAGGTAAGAAAAATCCCCCTCTTCCTTCATATGGAGTATTGAGGGATGAATCAAAATGAGATTACTGAAATATGCTATGGCCAAGTAGGGTTTTGAAGCGATGCCTCCTGGTGTGAAGAACCAGCTGTTGAGCAGGAGGAAGTGCTTCCTTATTTCTGCTGCTTCTTCCTGAAGGATAAGTGAATTGCAGTAGTGTGGCTTCTGGCTTCCCTGTGTGGGTTCGGCAGCTTGCAGCGGTTGTGCAGTCAGCTCTTAAACCTGCAGTTCATATGTTAAAGTATGAGCAAAGCTCCTGTGAGCTCCTCATGGCCATGGAGCTCAGAAAAGGGACTCTCTCCCTGCCAAAAGAGCATGGTGAGCATGGAAAATGCTGCCCTTTTCACACTCAGGTTAGGAATTGATCCTGTTATTACATGCTAAAGGGACAATTTCAACTTTTTTTTGCAGCTCATGTAAGTTTGTTTTAACTTGAAGAAGGTTACTGTAATTACCAGAGGCTATATCAGGAAAGTCTGGTCCCTCTTGTGTAGTAGGAAGCTCTCCAAGCACATGGACAAAACCAGTCAGGTTTTCTATCAAAGGCTCGTACAGCAGGTGTGCAAAATCTTTTACCTCTGGACTGGTTCCTGGTGATTGCCTGGACTGGGCACATCAGAGGTTTGTGTGTGCCTTGTGTACACCTGTGACCCTGGGTAGCTCTGACCTGCAGAAACTGCCTGTACTTCCCTGTGCTAAACATACATTTTTATCACATGGAAGCTCACAGAGGTAGGAACAAGAGTAAGTGCTGTGACTGAAATAGTCGGATGAGGTCAGGCAGTGGTTGTAGGCTGTATTGCCTCCTCTTCCTCCCTTGATCTGGCAGGAGGCTGTGTCATGCATTTCAAATCACTGCAAAGCCATAGCAGGGGCAGAAGCTACAGAGCACCCTGTAAACCTATGCTCTTTGGTTTTACTTCATCTGGCCAGGTGAAAACCAAGTCACTTTTAACGATACCCAGATAATTGCAAAAGTTGCTGGTTAAAATAAAATCTTTCTTTAGCTGGCTTGATTTATTCAGCAATTATGTCTGATTTTTGTTTCAGTGGCTATTACAGGGCTGATTTACTTGTTTCAGACCCTCCCTCCATTCACTGTTACTTTAAAACTTCTTTCTTTACAGATCCAGAAGGACTCTTTTTCTGTCCAAATCAGAGTGCCACACACCTGCTTTGCTTTTGTATAAAGGGTTCTCTTCCATCTCTTCCACCTCCCACTGATTTCCCTGAACTTCCTGTAGCACAGAACAGGAAAGTCTTTGTGGTCCTTGGGGTATTGGCTCTGTGCTGTGGCTCATTGCACAGCTCCATGTGATAGCTTTTTTTCTTTTAGGCTCAGACTGGAAAATAAACATGTACCGAAGAACCTGGTCCTGTGGAGATATTCATTTTCTGCGATGAATAAAGAATTGTGAGGGAGCTAGATGATTTCTTGCATGTGAACAGCATGAAGGAAAGCAATTGCCCCTCCTTTGGGTGGTTAGTAAGGCCAAATACTGAAAGGTGGGGGGTAAATTCAGCTAGAATGATTCTACAAGTTGCTTCTCATTTATGTAGGATATTGGTGGGCTTGATTTTTTTTGTTCGGTTGGTTTGGGGTTTTTTTCCAAGCAGCATTTCTGGCTTATTTTTTTGAGGACAGGTACCCTAGAGTGCCTCTTTAAAGTTAAAAATAATAGCAGTTTTACATTACTCAGCATGATTTGGGAGTAGATTCTTGTTACTCTCTGTCAATCCTAGTTTAGATAGAGATTTAACACAGGAATCCTGGATTGGAGGCAGTGCTTGCCCTCAGGGATAGAAATAAAACAAAGTGGGGGGAGAGATAGGGGGTAGTGAAAGGAGAAGGAGGATTCCTGGCACCGTTGAGCTGTGTCATGTAGTTATGATTATAATAGGCATTTTCAGGGCAGTACTTTTGGCAGCCTGTGGGTTTTTTCCTGCAAATGGTGCTGCTTGTCTGTGACCAGTGTAGAAAAGGAATCAGAGGGGTCTGCTCTGTGGTTTAACCCCAGCCAGCAGCTAAGCCCTACACAGCTGCTCACTCACGCCCCTCTCCCCAGTGGGGTGGGGGAGGGAATCAGAAGGGTAAAAGTGGGAAGGCCCATGGGCTGAGATAAAGGCAGTTTAATCAGTAGAGCAAAAGCCGCGCACGCAAACAAATCGTAACAAGGAATGCCTTCCCCGCTTCCCGTGGGCCAGCAGGTGTTCAGTCATCTCCAGCAGAGCAGGGCTCCTTCACGCGTAACTGTTACTTGGGAACTCAAAATGCCATCACTCTGAACGCCCCGCTGTCCTCTCTTCTCCCCAGCTCTATATGCTCCATATGGTATGGAATATCCCTTTGGTCAGTTGGGATCAGCTGTCCTGGCTGTGTCCCCTCCTAACTCCTTGTGCACCCTCAGCCTTCTCGCTGGTAGGGTGGTGTGAGAGCCAAGAAAGGCCTTGACACTGTGTAACCTTAGTACGGAAAACATCCCTGAATTACCCAGGCTGTTTCCAGCACAAATCCAAAACCTAGCCCATACCAGCTGCTACAAAGAAAATTAACTCTATCCCAGCCAAAACCAACACAATATGCTAATGTGAATGCAATGAATACATTAGCAGGAAGCATGATGGAAATAAGTAATACCGAGTAGCTGAAAAAATGTTAGTGGCACCCTAAAAGCCTGCAATTTGGCTGCTTTTTTTATATGGAAACATTTTTGTACATGCATGGTTTAGTAAGAAACAATACTGCATGTCTAAAGGTTTGAAGTAAACTGAGTAATCCAAACCCAAGCAGCAGTACTTAAAGTGTCCTGTCATACACAGAATAAAGGAGTTTTACATGAACAATGTGTGGGATGATGTTGAGCTCAAGAGTTGAAACATACGGGGTTTTTTTCCCCACTAGGATTCATTAAGGTAATATGCAGTATCTATATATATGTAAACTTCTATCCTCTGTCACCCTCTTTTTGGTTCTTCATGTCCATGGTCATTTTTACTCATCCCGTGGGGCCCCATGATGATGTGTTTTCTTTTGGTTGTGCTGTCTGCTTAGTGTGCCAGAGTCACGCGTGCTTCTTTCGTATAGCGTAATTCCAACAAAAGTGCTTGAGCTTTGGGTCTGAAAAGACACCAGAGGTTAATAATGCAGTCGTATGAGACCCTTGTGGTAATTAAATAAACTGTGTTTTAAAGCAGAGCTGACTTCATGTTTCCAGCTCTGAAGGCCCCAGAGTGAGAATGGAGATGCTGGAGTTAAAGGGAGTAGGGCACTGCCATGAGGGGTGAATTTGGCCAGCAGACTCCTGTTCAAATTGGTGGATTTCCCTGCTGAGTTGGTGGCCCTGACAGTGCTCATAGAGCTGCATTTGTTTCACAAAGCTTGATTATACCAATCAGAATCTAAAGAAATCAGCTTTGCAATGGGGAGATGCATCTTGTGCGAGAAGGCTGATGGAGTTGGGTGTAGCACAGAGTATTGGACTGGCCCACAGCCACCAGAGGGGAAACGAATAAGCTTTCATCCAGGTTTGCAATGGATAGGACAAGAGGCACAGGATTTGTTTCATCTAAAGTGGTTGAGGTTAAATGTGATGGAATGTGCCTTCTGCTGGTTCATCTGTGGGGCAGATGAGGGATTTCTGTCATAGGAGGTGTCTGACAGCAGGTCAGACCATCATCTCTGCTGCGCTGGTCAAGCAGAGTTCGTCTCTTCTGGAGGTGATCTGTTCTAATCTATTGCAGCCCTAAGTCTGAAGCCCTTCTGTCTGAAAGCTTGTCCTGACTCTGTCTAGGCTGAGATCTGTTTCTGTTTCCCTCTGAAATTTGGTGTGGGTTTTTTTTTCTTTTTTCACTGTTTTTTTTCCTTTTTTTTTATTTTTTTGGTTGTGTTTGGTTGGTTGGTTTTCGGGTTTCTTTGTTTTGAGGTTTTTGTTTTTGTGTTAGTCTTGGCCTAACTAAAAACGTGTTACTCATTGAGCAACCTGCATTTAAGATCCACTCTTGATACCCTCAACATTAGCTGCACTATGTATCTGCTTTTAAACCAGAGTAACCTATGCTAAACAAGAGTTCTCATTGTATAGCCTTACCATTTTATTCATGTCCTTTCTCATATCTCTTTTCCTATCTGAATTTTAATCTTTTCACTCTGTTTGAGACTGCTCTTGTTGTCCTGTCCTCTCAGTTGGCTGCCCTTTGGTTTGTGTGCTGTTGACATAAATCAGCATTTATTTGGGAGCAGCATCTGGTGAGATGTAGGTCTTATTAAAGGAGATCTAGAATGCCTAGAGTACTCTAAGGTACTGTAAAATAAATTAATACTAGTGAGATTAAGAATAAAGCAAATCTTTATCTTGGCTAGAGCTGTATTACTGAAATAATATAGTCTACCACAGGAAAAAATAAAGGTTGATCCTTCAGTATATCATTTTGTAAATACTGTTGTCAGCATTAGGTTCCTCCACACAGGCTCATTGGGCAAACAATAATCTCCTTTCATGCTAAAATGTCTTTTTTTTCTCTAGTGTCTAGGAATTACATTGGGGGATAAAAGAGCTTTGAAGAGCTTTATCTCCTAAACCCATTGTTTTCTTTGTTACTTTTGTGCCAATTTCAGAAATATTGGTATCCAACAGTTAGTAACTGTACAATTAAAATGTATTAATGTAGTGCTGTCATGGAAAATTTGAAACGATACAGAATAAAATATTACCATTACAGAATGCATATGCAACAGCCCAGTGTTTATAAAACATGCATTAGGATTTTATAGCTCATGTTTATGATTTTTTTGAAGTATATTTCTTACTGCTTCATGTGCTAAATATATGTATCAGTGGGTTACTTATCACTTAATTGCATAATCCTTTTATAAGACTTCAAATGCACTGGCCCCATTTGACAGCATATATTTTTACTCAGGTTAATGGCTTTTTTTTTGGTAACTAAATTCAAGAATGCAGTCCTGTTTGAATTTTTTTTTATGTTACTCATTCAGGAAAAACAGCTCAAAAAACACATGAAAAAAAGAATGCTAGCTTCTAAAGGTAAACATGTGGTAGGTGTGTCCAGAAGGAGAACATTTTAAATGTAAAGTTCCTGAAAACAGTGTTAAGATGGAAGCTGCTAGTTTGTCTACATGGCAAGCAGTTGCCTTGTGTATACACAGTGGATGAAGACAATAAAAATTAGAGGGCTTATTTGAAGACCCTTCACCTAGATTGAAACCTGAAAGGACAGGTTTCTTACTGACTATTGTTTACTGCCAAGTTCTGATGTGTGGTTATTCTACTATTAGGAAACAGTTCAGCAGCTAAACATCTAGGATTGTTAGAACAAACTTTCATCCATTTTTCAAGTTACTAATGGCAATCATTTGGGATTTGCGTGTCCTGATCAGAAAAACAGGGTGGTTTTCAGTTGCTGAAGGCTACATGCATATGGGAAAGGGGAAGGTGGGACTGGGTTCTTGGCTGTTGAAAGAAAATGCCCGTGTTTTATTTGGAAGCTCTTCTTGTCCCAATATATTTTGGGTTGATAGTCTTAATTTACCTTTCGACATCTTCATTTTGAGGGAAAAAGCATGCTGAATTATATGATTTTGTGTATGTTACTAAGACAGTAGCCATGAAGTCTGTTGGTTTAATATTGAAAATACTGTAGTAAAACAGATTGGTGGTTAAGTATGAGCAGTACACATGGATGCAAATCCATGCTTTGGAGGCTTTTGTGTTAACTGTGCTCCAAAGAAGACTGGTAGCTTCTCTCACCAGCCTTTAGGCTCTTCAACATGAGTGATGAAGCACTGTTGAGGAGAATGTGGGTGACACCCAGCTATCAGTCATCTCTGCGATACCGCTGTGATACTGTATGCTGTCAGGCCACTGTGATTGATTGTCTGTACCCCATGGGATGAACAGTGAGTAGAAAAGAACTGCAGAACATGGTTTGGCTGCTGCTTCCTCTGCCAGGACAGAGGATTTGGGGGTGAAAAAAAAAAAAAAAACCCTACCCAAATAGTCTCAAAAAAATAAAGAAAGACTGTGCCATCCTGAGGGGAGTTGTTAGCATTTAGGGTAGAGAGCAATTATTTCTTCCATGTGTAATGGGACATCACTGATTCTTAATTCTATTTCAAGATGATGTACTGAAGACACAGCTGCGATGTAGTAGTGATTTATAGTTAGGAATGAATGACAACTTACATGTTAGTTTGATCCTCCCCTACCCCTGTATGATCTTAGTGGTCTTAGAAAGGAATAATCCAGGGGGGGGTTGCCAGTTAGCTGCAGGGAGGAGGCAGGATTGGGCTCCGGGGTTGGTAAGGATGCAAGCTCCCCTGAGAAGAGTGGGAACTGTGGATCAGCATGGTGTGATGGAGGAAGACGAGATGAAATTGCCTGCTGAGCTGGGCATCCCTGGGACAGCTCAGAGAAGGGTGGTGATGACAAGGAGTAGAGATTGCTGGTGGCTTTCTAAAGCCTGGATCTCTCACATCAGGCTGAAACACCCACACAGTCCTTTATTTGCTTCCTTTTGCTGCTTTCCAGGAAGGGAAGTATTATTAGATACTTAGTTCTTGCCAAAAGGCTTTGATAAGCATTTAGCTTATGTATTCTTTCTTACTTCTCTTTGTAATCATTACTCAAGCAAGTGCCAGGCCACTCCTTTCATTATATTTAATTCTTGACTTTACAAAATGAAGAGTTGAAAACATCAAATTCAAAAAAAAAAAAAAAAAGTCAAAAAAAGTAGATGTATTTAAATTGTTAGAGAAGTTCTCCATTACTAAAGCCTGGATCCTGCTGATTTCCATGTATATGAACTACCTATATATTGAGACGTAGTGTCCTGTAGATCTCTTATTGCTGCTGCAGTGAGATAAACCAGAATCATGTGAAGATGTGTGTTTTCCGTGGGTAGTTGCCCTCCTTGGGATGCTTTCTTGCAAAGATCAGAACTTCTGGCTCTGAAGTGGGGAGAGGACTGAGCTTCTGCGCTGCAGAAATTCACATTTGACTTCAGCAAAAGTATTTTGGGACAAGTGACCTGACCCTTGCCCTCAAAGTTCTTCCTCTAACCCTAGTGATTCTTCCCATAATATTGACAGTATTGAATGTGGTACAGAAGATGCAGTTATCAGGAGAAGATGGCGCTGGGTATTTCTTGCTATGATTTGAGATATCATCATCATTAATCCATTTTAAGTTTTGTCCCAGTTGTGTGAAAGAGCTGCTTGGTGTTCTTCCTCTTGTGCAAGTCAGTCTCTCCCCTGCCTTGCTTAGGCTGTGAGCTAGACCAAGAACTGGTGAGTGAGGGCAGGGTGGGAGAGGACGTGATGACAGGACTTCTTAAAATACTTATTTATTGAAAGTGCTCTTTAGAACTAATTGATTTTTTTTTAAGGTATTTTGAGGTTTTACGTGTTGCATAGGTGCCACTCCTTCTGGGACGATAACCCCAAGACCTAATTATACTCAGCAGATACTAAGTGCGGGGGGGGAAATTGTTTCTGAAAAGGAGGATTTAAGAGGGTTTTTTTTTTTCCTCCAGCTGTTTAGAAAAACTAGCACCTTCTGTGTGTGTTGGCAGCCTTTTTCATTGGGACCTCATATTGTAATTTGAGGGGGGAGGGGGGACAAGGGCAGGGGGGTTGTTTCAGCATATTCAGCCTGCAGAGTCCAGGTACAGCACTGATGTGATTCTCCTGGTTTCCTGCTGGAGCCTGGAGGTCCTTCTTAGAGTTTGTCACTTACGTTAAGGGTCATCAAAACAGCTTGAGCTCTGTATGGCGTCTGCTCAGCGTGGCTTGCTCCCAGTTCAGTCAGCAGTAAAGGACAGCAAAAACATGACCTTGGGTCTTCTGTTCAGAAGCCTTGGGGGTATTGAGGTTTGTTTTATTTTAGCTTTATTTGCTTCAGAAATTGGAAGATACACACTTGAGAGCTTTGCCTTGGTTTCAAACCTCCAGACTGGGAGGCTGTTGGAGCTCCTTGCAAGACGTAATTTTAAGTGGTTAGAACCGTAGGGCATGTACTGACTTTTTTAGTTGAATGCAGTGCAAATGTAAAGTCAGCCCATAAATTAGAGCCAGTGTTGTGATTACAAATCATTACAATAATGCAAGATTATTCAGTTTGTCACAAATCCTTCTAGACTACACAATTAAAGTCATAACCACAAGTATAATCCTGTAAGATAAAGTTACTTCATTACACAATCTCCTTCTGGTTACTGTTCGCTTTATTTTGATGACAGATTGAATAACTGAATGTTTCTGTGTAGTTAACTTAAATGGCAACACGTATACTTTTAATATCTCTGCCAATTCTGGAGTTTATTTTGCATTCTTAAAATTACTGATATTGATTAATATAGTCATTGGGCAAAGTCTTGATTTTCACTCTAGTGATGGGAAAATCAACTTTAAAATGATGACGTTTTAGAAAATAATTACTAGTTATGTCCATCACTAGAACTGTCTTGTCACATGATCAGGAAATCAATGAGTTGTGGTACTGGTACATTGTTGGGTAGGTGACTGGAAGGAGGTTGGTGCTTTCTTGCAAAAGCAGTGACTGCTGTCACTCTGCAGAGTTACAGTGAGGCAGAGGACAGCTGCTGAACAGGGACAAAATGAATTGTTCTCTTGGGAATGGACTCCAGACCAAATCAAATCTCTGGTACAGCTTCAGATAGCCATCCCGTTTCTTGTGTGGTACTTGTCTCTTCCTGGCACTGGATGTCCTGATGCTTCCAGTGTGGAGGAAATTCCAGTGGGCTAAGGATCAACTCGTGCATGTCAGCCAGAGCCCAGTGACTCAGTGTGTCAGTAATTCTGATAAATACCCAGACTGAGATAATCAAAACCCGTCCAGGGATTTGGTTGTTGTCCTACTTATTAATTTTAATGATAATTGAATATCCGTGCCGATTACTCAGGTCGTAAGCTCAGCTCCCCAAGCCCTGTATATTCAGTTTCAAAACACTGCTTCTTCAGCGTCTGGTATATTTAACTTGGAGGGGTGGTCTCGATGTGGACAGACAGACAGACAGGCAGGAGCTACTGTCTCCTTTGGAGTCACAGTAAGTAGGTCTGGCAGAGCCCGTTTCTCAGAGCTGTGTAACTGTATTGACCTGGCAAATGTCTTTAGCCCCCAGGGGATTTGGTTATGATGCTGCCTGTGTAATTTTTGTAAAAGTCTTTTGCTGTGACGGTGTTGAAGAGAAAGCAGGGAATCTTAAGCAGCCCTTGCTTGGTGTTTGCAAAACTATTTTGTTTGATGCCACTAACCCAGGTAAACCTTTTGGACTTCTCTGTTCTCTGCCCCTTTTGAGCACAGCACTATGGAGAGATTTTTTTTCTTGCAGGGTTATCTCCTCCAGTGCTAACCTGGGGTGTTTCTCAGCATTGCTGTTTGCAGAGGCTGACCTTGCTGAAGCTGGATGTGCAGAAGTCCCTGTGCATCTCTCCAGGTGTTGCAGAGGGTCTTTGTCAGAATCTATGTTGAGGTTTTTTTGTATGAGGGGAGCTTCTCCCAAATTAATTCCCTGATGCTTCTGGGCCTGCTGGAAGATTACATAGTGTCCCCATCGATCAAGGGTAAAGCAAGCAACTAAGATCCAAAGTGGGGGCTAATGCATAGATGTCCTGTGTTTTGTTGAACTGGGAAGTACCTAAGTTAGCAAAGTCTTGATTACTGCCTTTAAAAAACAGATTATCCTCTTCCTTCTTTTCAACCTTTGTTTTGTTTGTTCAAAAATAAAGCAGCAAAAGAGAGAAAATAGAGTACAAACAATTTTTCTTCACACACAGTGCTGTGACCAAAGATACTAGTTGGCAAATTTCCTTCCTACTCTGCTCTGCAGGGTTTTAAAACCGAGAACAGTTTTTTTTCCTGTATTACAGTAAATACATAAGGAATCAAAATGATATTAAGGAAGAAAGTTGGGCAACACCCTGCTGTTCAAATATGTTAATTGCAAATCATTGACATTCTAGACATGCCATTTCTGTTTGTTAGTGAGTTATAGTTTCAGTGGTGGTGGGATAAAACAATCGGTTGGGAAAAAGCGCAGGATTATAATATTTGCTAGTTCTTATTATTTAAAGAGAAGAGCAGGTTTGTGGGTGTGTGAGCTGAAGGTAACGGTGGTGTAGCTTCATAGGACTTAAGGCCACTGGGTCTGTTAACATTATGTAGTTGAATCTCTTGTGGCAAGTATGGTGTAGAAACTTGTTCAGGGGTCCTTGCAGCAGGTCTGTAACCTTGATTTGGTCTACAGTGCATCTTCTGGAGAGAGCTTTCTTTGATTTTGTCATCCTCTTGTGCTAAGTCCATATCCCTTTGTAGCTTGTACCAACATCAATCTGTCCTTATCGTAAGACAAATGAATCTTTCTAGCTCAAATTGGTCAGACTTCAGTTCTCAGTCAGTGGATCTTTCTATACCTCTTCTTGGTTAACATTACAGGTGCAGTACTACTCCTCTCTGTCTTCTCCTCGCAACAACCCATTTCAGGCAAACAGAGGCCACAAATAAGTTAGCCACATCCCAGCCTTCTATAATTTTTTAATGCTTTTTTGTGCTATAAAGTAGGGCTTTGATATCTTGAGTAGCTGTGGACTCTCTTGTGGGATCCTTGCAATTTGTCCTAGCTGAAGTGATGCCATTTGAAAAGAAAATGGCTTTCTGAAAGTGATCTTAGTAAATTGTTGCGTTACCTTGTTTGCTCTGTGAGGCAAATGGATCGCAATGGGAAGAAAGTCATCCTTGTGATGGAAGCCAGGTAAAAGTGAAGAGGGAATCTTAGTGGCTGCTTAGGTGGTTGCTGTGGCAGGTAGGAGTTGCAGAACAGTGCAAGATACTCTGTGACATGAAAATGTGGGCTAGAGCTATGCTAAAGACTGTCATCAGGGAACCTGTGGGATGGGTATGTGGTAAGGGGCTGTCCATGGGAGGTCGATACGCTACTACAGGTGTGCACCATGTACACAGGTTTTGGTAGGAAAACAGGTTCCTGTTACAGTGGAAGATATAACCTTGGAGCCTCGTAGAGCCCTGGGAAAGGTAAGATTCAGTCCTGGCTCAGCACCAGCTTCTGTGCAAGTAAAGGCAGCATGCCTGCAAAGCCAAGTACCTCTCGACATCTCCGGAGTCTACATCCCTGAGCAGAGGAGACAGAACCAAAATCACCTGTGTGCTTGGATGGCCTCTCTCTGACTGCTTCAGTCCACACAAATATGAAAATTCCCCTTTTATGTGTATGAGTGGTAGAGTTCTTTGGGTCTGGTCCAATGTCACTTGCTCACAAGGCAAGAGGAAGCTACTGAGAAGCAGCAAGAGATTTTTGTGTCCTTCCCCTAAATGGCTAATTCCTTTACTTGGCACAAAATTTCTTTCACTGCTTACTCTTTTAAGTTTCTTTGTGCACAATAATTTATGGATGAGAGCAAACATTATTAGAAAGCTTTATGTGTTGTGCACTACGGGGGCAACATTTCAGCATCAGAGTGCCATTTCTTCAGCAGTCTTCTTTTCAGTGGGTGTGTGTTTTGCTAAGGAGAACGATGTCAATTAACCACCTAACCTGTACAATTGCTGTTTCCTATGCTAATTAGCTCTTCCTCTGAGAACTGTACTTTTAATTTATTTTTCAAAGTGCATTCACTCATCCTTTTCCTTTCAAACTTCAATACTTTGTGAAATGTGCATCCAGGTTTGCTGAAAGGCTCTGAAGCTGACAAGACAAAAATTGAAAGGGGATTGATTTAATGGTTTAATTGCTAAATAATGATGAAACTGTGGTTGTAATTTCTTGTTAGTGTGAAATGGCCAATCAGTCCGTTTTGTAGAGTGAGAGCAAGGCCTAGGATAGGGCTGGATAAGTAATCATCTGTAGTTTCTGTGCCAACTGGTACCTTTCAGGGGCTCCTGAAGATTATGTAAAACTTTTTTAACCAGAAATTCAGGCTCCAGACAAGAATTATCTTGCCTAGCAGTAAAATGCTGTTGCTGCAAGTTTGACTGAGTTCTGTCCATAAGCTGCACAAAATTGAGAGAAGATTTCGTTCAGTGATGGCCCTACTGTGAGAATGTCTTTGACAAGCAAGTCCGAGGGAGGCCCTTGCCTGTGGCTTTCTGACTGGCCTGCTGGGCTGGTAGGGGAGAAGAAGCACTGAAAGGAAACACCAAAGGCTGGAGCTGTGCAGGATGGCAGATCAGAGTGTTCAGGGTGGCCAAACTCCAGCAGGTCCATTGCCACCTGGGATCAACAAACTGTGGTCCCCCACCTTAACCCAAACCTGCTGGAAGGAAGGGTTGGTTGATGGCAATCTCTTTTCTCATAGGGAAATGTAACTCCTTCCCATGTCCATAGATACACTTGCTCTTGCTACTCTGCCTCTCCAACTTCCAACCCACCATTCATCCCACTGCATCCTGGATAGAAAATAACAGTAGTAAGACCTTGTAGCTTAACCGAGCAGCAGAGATGTAGCAATAGACCAGTTAATTCATTTTCTGTTTCAACTACTTTTGGTAGTTTGTTCTCTTGGGAACTGCATGTCTTCAGCGTTTCTGTGTTACTCACCTCTGTGCCTCAGGGACTTGGGCCTGGAAGAGACACGTATTGTAACCTGGTGAGGGCAATATCCATGAACCTTAATTCTCTGTGTACCCACTCTCTACTCCCACATGGCATGGGCATGTTGGTGCTAGCTTTAACCCACCTTACTTAGGTGACAAATATAGTTGGCTCATCATAGGCTTGGCTGCTTGATCAGATACTTTCTTCTGAAACTTCTTTGGATCCCCCTTAGAAGGTTTAAATGATGATTTGACTCCCTGGCAAGTTCTCACTGTGGGTGATTATGTTCTGCCCCCCAATAACAAAATTATCTTCCCTTCTTCTTCAAAAGCGTTCCATTTAAATTCCAGGATCTTTTGTTGGTTAGGCAAAAAGGAAACTAATAACAGATTTTTTTTTCCTCTGTGTATGTGTTGCAGTATTACCATTAGGTTGAGCCATGGTTTACCTCTTGGTTAAGAAAACAATTTGAGTTTTTTCAGTTTCTTTCTAAAACTTCAGCAGCTTTCCTAGACTTTGCATTATCACAGCCGTTTGCTGAAGCAGCATTTATTTTTTGCATTATAGACATCTCAGCTGAGTATTTAGCACACGGTTGTATTTGCTTTTCTAGCTATGGCATGTTGATGTTCAAGTGGTTCTTCAGTGGTCGTCATATACCAGGAGAGAGTGTGGAGGTTGCAGGTATGAAATGTGTTCTTTGTGAAATGGTTAGGATATGGGACATCTGTCACAACCAATTGATCACATCTGTGTTTCTTCAGTTCCTGGTTAAAAGAAACATTGGGGTCTGGGTTGCACCTTTGTCCTACAGATTTACATCCATGTAATTCTGGTGCCTTATTTAAATAGTAACATAAACCTCACACAATGGGAATTAAACCCCATAGAATAAAAAGGAACTAAAAGTTTCATTATGTTGTGGAACAAGCATACCAGGCATCCACATGTATAATTTATTACCTATAGTGGGGTAAGTACTTAACAACCATTATAATAAACCCATTCTGTTCATTCATTTTTAGATCGTAGCATACCGATTCAGACCTTAACTGAATGTGAATATACAATCAATGTGAGGCTTTTTATGCAGGTTTAATAATGTAGGCCTGTCAGGGTTCTTTAATTAAATAATTATTCTTTGTTCAATCAGAATAGATTGTTTCACTATAGAGATTGCAGGCAAGTACATGCAAAATCCGCCCCAAACTGATCATGTTTTAGCTGCTTACTGTAATCCTGAGTGATAATCTTTGTCACACAAAGCAGTGAGACCAACCCAAAAACCAGGGAAAAAAGTTGCAGTCAGATATTAAAAATGTAATTCCTAATTCTGAGGTGATCAAAGAAAAGCATGCTAAGATACAGTTTGTTGGTGCTGTGCACGAAGTTAGAGCTGTCTGACAAGTGGGAAAAGTGGGTTTTGTAGACGGTTCAGATTTAACAGAACTGTCACCAAACCCAAAGTAAGATAAGGTGCTCAGCATGTGGGGAAGCAGGAAATCTGGTTTTGGGGTTTTTTTACTGGTAACCCCTTGCATTCAAGAGGTGGCAAATGGAGCTGTTAAGGGGAGGTGCAATAAATTGCATGTTGTGTGTGCCTGCTGCTCACACCAGTTCCCGTAGGAGGGTCTGCACAGGCAGAGCAGCCTTGTCATTTCTTCTGAGAGTATTGGAAATGCACAAAATCTGTTTGGCGTGGGGGCTGCTGCTCGTAGCATCGCACAAGGCTGGCTTCAGATGGTCCCTGCTGCCATGGCACGTCATTAATGCAACTCGCAGCAGCTGGACTGAGAGGACTTCAGTGTTTATTAGGGGAATACAATCATTTAAGCCTGAATAAGCTTCAAAGCTCTAATGTGGCTGTTTGGCCAACAGAAATGAGATGTAAATTTGTGCTGAATAGCCACTGATTACAGAAAGATGATTAATGTGAGGTTTAAAATTGATTTATGGGTGCAGTTGTCAAGGCCTAAGCCATGAATGTAATATTATCTCTATGAAAAGCTTTGGGTAGATTAGAGACCAGGGAGCAGTGGCAAAATAATGCATTTGCTGGAGGGTCTGATACGGTGTATGGGCTGCCTGTAATCTAGTCAAATTTTGTAGACGCCTGAGAGGTTAGGCTTTGCCAGTGCAGCACGTGCATAATTGTATCACTTTGTCTGAAATATTCAAAAACCAAGAAGTTTAATCTGTTTTATTTTCATTAAATGCACTTTTAGATCAAGAATTTTTTCTTTTTTACTGGAAACTCTTAAATATGAACTCACTTGCAAGAAATTATATAAACCCAAAAACAATGATAAAGATAAAGAATTTTATTAAGTTTTTGCAAATTTTTGCTGTTCTGTGCATCTAAAAAAAAAGCTTTGCATTATTTAGATTGTAGTAAACAGTTAGAATTCCCACATAGATTTTGATTTATTTTAATATTAGGACAACAGTAAAGTAATGAGGAAAACTTCCTTCTATCCTGCTTTTCAAAGTTTTTCTGTGAACCTCTTGGTTTCATCAGATAATGAGTAACGGGAATAATATCCCAAAAGCTTTGAAAATCCAAACATCCCTAATCCTGAACATCAGCCAGCCCTAACCCCTAACCCTTACCCTAACCATAACCACAAACCCTGACCCTACCCCTAAGCCTAAGCTTAACCCTAAGCCTAAACCAACCCTAGCCCTAAGCCTAACCCTAGCCCTAGTCCCAACCCTAACCCAAAACCTGACCCCCTAGCCCTACTATAACCCAACCTAGCCCTAACCCTAAACCTCTAATCCTAACCCTTAGCCCTAACCCTAAACCCTAACCCTAATCCTTACCCTAACCCTAATCCTTACCCTAACCCCCAGCCCTAACCCAACCCTAACCCAGTCCTGAGTCCTTCTGAAGATCTGGCTCTGTCAGCCTTCCAGTGTTGAACCATGTGGTGTCAGCTAAACCATGTGGTGTCAATACTGCTTGTTCTGGCCTGTGTTCAATTGCTCTGCAATGAGCGTAACATCAAGCAGTGAAAAATGATTTAATGGTATTGTGTTTCTTCATTGCTTCTTTCACGCTCGTCTCCATTGTCTTTCCCTCAATTGCTGGACTGTGATTTGAAATGGATGTTTTAATTCAGATGTACAGAGAATTTCAAACCTTTAAAAAAATAAACCTGTGGGAGGGGAGGTGGGGTTTCCAAATAACACATTGCTTTGTTCTGGGAAGGGGGTCGGTGCAGTCCCTGATTAGGCATGCTGGAGAGAGGCTGGTGCTCCTTTTCATTTCAGTTCCGCTAGCCTCCAGCTGGGTTCTCATTCCATTTGGATTCTGGTGCTGACATCTTTCATTGATCATGCAAATTATCAGAGTCTGAGCTAAACTTCAGTCCCATTTTCATTTTTTTCCCGTGTATCTTGGTGTGCAGACTGAAAAGGCTAGGTCACTTTGTCGTGATGTTTCTCCATTTTTCAACAGCTTGAATTGTGCAGATCTCTGAACAGATAACACATTTCATCATAAGCTTGTACTGAAAATAATTTTTAAGGTTTTAATTGTTCTTTCTTACCCATTTGCTTGAGTGGTACTTTGTGGTGCAGATTGCTGCTTGTGTTTTGAGATGCTATCTCAGCTTTCCAGAAGTCTGCATTGTTTCTCATCTAGTTAGTGGTGCAGAGCAATCCAGGAATCGTCAACACTTCTGCTGTATAGGGAGTTTTACTGAGAAGTCCCCTGCACAGCCAGCTGCAGAAATAGAAGGTGTGGCAGCAAACTTCACACGCATATTACAAATAAAAAAAGAATATTGAAAAATTGTTGAGGTGGCAAATTCAAATGTTTACACAACAGGAACTGATTGTTATGAAGTTCTCCATGTAACTTTAGGTGACTGATATATCTTCACATGTAGCTCTTCTTGAGAGGAGCAGTCATGCTTTGTCTCATAGTTTCAGCGTGGGGCTCTCTTGTTTGGTATTTTCCCTCCACTCTGAGCAGTGTGACTGTGTGAGAACCTCTCTTGGCACTACTTCATAAAGAAGGAGGATTTCTAGAAGTCCTGATTGCACACAGGGTAGTGAAAGGTTGACCTGGGTGGAATTAAAAATATCCCAAACACTGTAAGATACAGAAGTATCCACCCAGATGCTTAAGCTCTCAGTTCTAAAAACTGCATTTTTTAAAAGCTGAAGTCTGCTGACGAGCGGTTCTGAGTACTGGAATGTGCAGTTGGCAGCAGTGGAGTTAGGATGGAGCATGATGGTGCTGTGAACATTCACCCAGCTCATTTTCAGTGCAGTTTTTTTATAGTGGAGATGAAACATCAATCATCTCCCCATCTTTGCTATTCCCTCTCCTGCCCTTTGTCCCAGTGCAAAGCCAAATGTGAAACCTTGGAACCAAGTGAAATTGAGTCTTGTTAACTCTTGATGCAGTGGGGAGTAGCCTTTGACATAAAGCAAGAACCTTTTTCTCCTCTTAGCATCTTTGCTGCCCACACATTGCAAGGGGTCATTCAGAAGCATGTCTGGCAGTTCCTGTAACTGCTGAGGTGAGAATTTGCCCTTTTAGTGGGAGGTGGGTGGAGAGGGTGGTAATGGAAGTGACTTTCTGAGTTTGCTTTCTGCTAGGCATGTATTGCATGTGGACTAGGGAATATGTGTTAGGCTAATACAGAGATGGAGAAAAACATTCAGTAGAGTGACACGGCACATCTCAAAATCATGCTTTAAATTTCCACTTCATACCTCTTTGCTATTTACTTCCCCCACATATGTTTTAGCTTATGAAAAATGATCCTTTGCTTCTAGCTGGGAAGTCTCCAGTAATGAGTGAGGAAACTCATATTTACTTCAGCTAAATAACCTCAGGATATTCTGAAGCTGTGTGTTAACTGGACTATGCAGCTTAGTGACCAGAGTGGCATTGTAAGAAACAGCAGGAAGCTGCAATCCAGTAGTAAAACAAGAAGAGTAGCCCAAAAGTTATAGTGTTCTTATTTTCATTTTATTTTCCTGCTCAGAGAAATTGGGAACGTGCCAAGCCACCAGAAAATGTAAAGTTCCTTCTTCAGAAACTCAGCTTTCATTAGGCCAGATTTCTGCCTGAGTAGGGAGATTAATCAGATGCTCTCTATCCTCTGTTATCCATTATGGTTTTTTGCTTGACTGGTAACTGCTGTCAGTAGGGATATATATCTGTATGTATAAATGTCTCTGTTGTAAAATTGCCATCCAAATGAGCCTTGAGCCCTCGGGTGGGGGTACTGTCAGATGTATGGAAATAGTAAGATCCCAGGTTGCAACTGCTTCTGGTATTTAAAGGTTTTCATAAACACTGTGCCAAATGTTGTTTGCATTGAACTCACTGCAGTTTCTTTTTGACACTGGCTCCTGCCCTTAAAATGAGCTCCAAAGCCCCTAAAAACAGGCTGAGGATGTATAAAAATAGCTTCACCTTTTGCATTATAAAAGTGGATGTTGGTATTGGAAAAGTTTGCACAAGTAATAAATATTTTATTGCTTGGTAGCTGAAATTTAAAACATTTTGTTTGAGGCTGAAAGAAGTAGTTTGTGTTACTCCAGAACAGTTTTTTCGTTATGTTTTTTATCTGCCCTCTATTTTGTTTAAATTCAGAGAAGATGGTAAAGGCATGGTTTGTGAGGCTGTCAAATAACTGGTTTCTCCTTTACTAATTGTTTTGTTGTTGTTGTTCCCTCCCCTCCTTTCCTAACTTGATCCAAGTGCATGAATTGCTTTGGTTTCCTGATTATTTTTATTTCAAACTTGTGATTTACTGGAAAAAGTCACGTGGTTCTAGTTGGTGTCCTTCCACTGGTTGGTGTGGGGCAGGAGTGGGGAAGCTGCTGAGCTGTCCCAGTGAGCAAGAATCCTGCCCCAAAGCAGATTTTGAGTTTTAAACCCGTGTGTTTACCCTGGCACAAATGCTTAAAAACTGTTGCCCAGGAGCACTGTTTAGCAGGGTCCAGTGACCTGGTACTAATGGAAAAAGCTGGACAAAGCTATTTTGATGTCTCTGCTCTGCTCCTCACACTGCTCACCCATTGGGAAGAGCACACTTGCAAACAAATGTGCAGCACTGTTCCAGGTTTACTGCACTTTTCTACTGCTTGGGAGTGGTTTGGGTCATTGTCCCTTGCTGTGAGGGGTAACCAGGCTTCTCAAGTGCCCCATCCAGATGCCAGTGGACTCTGCCATGATCAGTAGGTCGTGTAGGTTATACACACACCTCTTGACAATGCCAGTGTTCAAGAGAAAACTGCTTTGCTCCTGCCAGTCCTGAGTTTAGCACTGCTGTAGAGAGAGCTAGAAGTAACATGACTTTTGGGTGCTTTGTCTTTAGTGTTCTTGTTCTTTGAGCAAGCAAAACCAATTTAATGAAGACTGAAACACCTCTGGCAAAATCAGGCTCTTGCTTAATCATACAGCTCCCAAGCTGAAAATCTGAGCAATGCCATGTATCACAGCTTGTGTTGATAACGCTGGCAATATTTGGTGGCAGGATTTGAAGTACCTGAATCTTGGGACTGGCCTGTTTGTAATTGCTGTTTTGCAATAGGCAAGATAGTGACATAGCCTTATTTTACAACTAGCATAGCCCTGCACTGCAAAACCTTCTGCAGTGCAGAAAAAAAGATGTGTGGTGCTCTGCCTGGCTTTCACTAGAGGTTTAGCCTTATGTGACCTCACTGAAATCGCTGAAACTGTGCAGAGGAGAGCCTGCTGCTTGTTTGCTTTAACTGTGTAATACGATAGCAAGTGGAAACCAGCAGGCAGCTAGAAAAAAAAGGAAAAGAAAAAAACCCACAAGTTTTTGGGTTTTGTGATGGGAGGGAAGAAGCAGGGTTGCAAGATAAAGTTGAGTAGCGGGAGGGAACATTTGTGTGGGAGCTAAGCTGGAGGCTATTGATTGGCAGCCAGGTCTTAACATCAGCTGCATAAAAGGAAATCGAAGAGTCTGCCCAAATATTACCAGGATGAAAGGCAGGATAAATAGTACTGAGCCGAACACCAGGCTGGTTTGCCCTTCTGGAAGGGCATCAGGTGTCCCCTTTTGACTTGGCATAGGGATTGCATAGCACCATGCCACGCTATCCTCTGCACCAGTAGGTGCTCGTGGTGGGCTTGACTGTAGTATTTTGAGGTAAAATTGCCTTTCTGTGGGCAAAGCACATAGAGTATCTCTGATGCTTCCACACATTCAAAGCCTGAGATCAGAGATCCGTGCCAGGCTTGCTTTTTCCAAAAGAAGAAAAGGTAAAATACATAAATCCTTTTCCAATTTTACATCTTTGTGCCAGCAGATACCTGAGTTAACATGCATATGTTGCAGACCTTTGTGTGGTGGGGTGAAAAAATAAAATAGGAAAGGATGAGGCTTCTCATACCGTGGAGCCTGTGAAATAGGTAGTGGGAAGAGAGGCAGGTTTCACAACCCTTGGAGTGAGAGAGTACTGCTCGGAAGGTTTCAGGTAAGTCTTAGGAACAGCTTTGTTTAATGTTCTTGAGCTCCCTTTCCCTCTTAAGATTCCTAGGATTTTGCTAAATGCCTTATTTCTTTTTCAGCAGTGCAAGGATGTGTGGAATTAGGAACAAGGCTTGAAATGTCTACACAGCCTTTAGTGGATGCTAAAGAAAGTGAATGAGTTACTGAAGACCAGGAACAAAAACTTGTACCGCAACCCCCCTATCCCCTCAAAACCAAATAAACAAGAGCTCTGAAATTTTCATCCCTGCTGTCAGTATTTGGTTTTGGGGCAGCAGTTTTTGCTGTGCTGTGGTAGCAAATTGCACTCCTGGAATCTCCGAGATTAGAAACAAGCCTGAGTAGCAGACAGCTGGTGAATGTGTTTTAAAATTGTGCATTTAACCCAAGGCTACTCCACTGAATGCTTTTTTAACTCTCCTATCTTTAGTTAGAGGTGTGATATCTTTGGCCTTTCTGTAGACAGACAGCCTGTATGAACTGTGTGCTTCCTATTGATGGAGCTGCATTTTTACTCGCCAGCAGTAGTGTGCTGGAAATTTCTGATTCAGAAATAGGTCTCCTATAAATGATTCAACATCAGGCCATTGAAATGCATTTGTGTTTTCCTTCTTAGGGCTATTAAAGATGTAGAGAAAACATTTACCACCAAATTAATGGTTGCATTTTTGTTTTAATCCTGCAGATGGGGTTGATTTATATCTCAAAAAATATGTGCTGCAGAGAGGAATTATAACATTACACAATTTTTCAGTTGTACCTAATTTTTTTTTCATGCCAGTAATTTTCATCTAGATGCTGTCTCTTTAGTGGTGGGTTTTCTTTTTCATTAACTGTAAGGCACTGCATTTCATCCTCTGGTTTGTATTTCTTTGTTGGCTGAAAGACTAGTCTGAGGTCTGTAGTGACTGGGAAGCTGGGACCAGGCAGAAGGTGCAGGGGCTCTCACTGCCATCTCCATCTTGTGGAGGGATGTAAAAGCAGAAGGGTGGCAGGTTGCCTGCAGTCTCTGGGGGAGGCAGATCCAGCTGAAGAGAAATAAATGGTGTAGTCCTACATGCAGATAGGAGAGAAGATTAAATGACAGAGCAGAGATTTTGCACAATACTGGCTCTTCTGATAGAATCTGGTTGACTTTCCCTTGAGGATTAAACAGAGATAAGCAGCCTTAGCTCATTAGTACCTCCCCTTTCTCATGCTCTGATGGTTGCTTTAGGTTTGATGGCAGGTGGTGATGACAGGATTTGCTGTGATCTGGGGTGCAGTACTGGAGGTGCAGCACGTCCTGAAGCCTGAGATGTTGTGTCGTGTGCCATTTCTTGCAGCTGAGATTGGACTCTAGCTCAGTTGATTGATGTATTTATGCTTGGACCTTTCTCCTCATGGTGTTTAGTGCTCTCAGTGCATGAAAGCAACCATTAGAATCACTACGCTTAGTTTTTCAACAAATGAACTTCGTACTCACTCCCAAAAGCACAGCTCCTGAAGCAGCAGTGGAAATGAGCTTAACTTCATAACTCTGGGGAGCATCCTGGTTGGGTTCTTGAAAACTGACCTGGCAAGTACAAAAAAAGTCAAGTAATGTTTTTCAGGATGCCTTCAAGTTAGGTTACTGACGATATTACTGCAACATCACAGTCACTGTAAATGTCAGTTCTATGAAAGAAATATACGTTAATGCTCCCTAATTGTATGGAGTTACACTGTGTACCTTGTGGCCATCCATATACATCTTCACTTGATAAAAATGGTCTGAGCAATTTCCAGTCTTGAAATGCTTTGCACCACTTCCTGCTGAAAGTTAACACTTCTCCATATTTGCTCATTGATGTGAGCAGTTGTTTGAGTGATCCTCTGACCTTCAGCCAGAAAAAAGCAAAGTTAAAGTCATGATGTCTTTCCTGGGCTATATTGGGATGTGCTCATCTGTCCCCTGGGCTCATTTGTCAGGGATCTCCGTGTGGGCTGGGGGAAGTGGAGGGTTATTTTCCCTTTTAATCAAATGGAGAATCACCACTACCTTTAAAAAAATAGGACTTTACTGTTATACAGTGACATTTTTTAACCCCAGCTGGCAGCTAAGCTCCACACAGCCCCTCTCTCACTCCCCACCAGCAAGTGAGCAAATCAAAAGGGTAAAGGTAAGGAAACTCATGAGTTGAGATAAAGATACTAAAATAATAGGCAAAACAAAAGCTGCATGCACAAGCAAAGCGAACCAAGGAATTAATTTACCACTTCACACAGGCTGGCTGGTGTTCAGCCATTCCAGGTAAGCAGGTATTTTCATTAGTCTCTATCCATGGGCACTTTGGACCAGACCATTTGGGATAATGTTGCAATGAACTCCTCTCCTTGCCCCTGCTCCTCTTTGTACTTAGCCACAGGCTTCGGTCCCTTAGGATTTCACCTGCGCAAAGTGGAGCCTTATCTATGTGCCACAGTCTCTCCAGCGTGGTGCTTTGCCACTGCTGCCATCAGAATGTTCCCAGGCCCAGCAGAGTAAGGCGATCAGCAGTTCAGCAAGCAGCAGAACCAAGGAGCAGCCGCTAACGAGCACCAGGCTTTAGTGTGCAGTGTGGCAGTCAAGCCCCATGGCAAACCCAGGAGCCCATCAGTGAATAGCTAAACAACAATAGCAGCTATAAATTCAGTCTAGCACATTCGAATCAAACCCTTCCAGCCCCACACTGGCCATCAAAAGGGACTGTTGAGGTTTAACCCCAGCTGTCAGTGCTGGGGTGCCACACAGCCACTCATTCACTTCCCCCGCAGTGAATGAGTGAGCAAATCAGAAGGATAAAAGTGAGAAAACTCACGGGTTGAGATAAAGACACTAAAATAAGTAAACCGAAAAATGCCTTGGAAACACCACTTCCCGTGAGCAGGCAGGTGTTCAGCCATCCCCGTGAAAGCAGGGCTCCCTCACATGTAATGGTGACTTGGAAAAACAAATGCTATGATTCTTCCTGTCCCCAATTCTTTCCTCTTGCCCCAGTTTTATGTGCTGAGCATGACACCATAAGGCCTGGAATATCCCTTGGGCCAGGTGGGATCAGCTGTCCCAGCTGTGTCCTCTCCCAGCTTCTTGTGCACCCCCAGCCTCCTTGCTGGTGGGATGGGCTGAGAGGCAGAAAAGGCCTTGACTTGGTGTGAGTGCTGCTTAGCAGTCACTGAAACATCTCTGTATCACCAACAGAGTTTCTAGCACAATCCCAAACATAGCCCCATACGAGCTGCTATGAAGAAAATTAACTCTGTCCTAGCTGAAACTAGCACAGTGTTAGACAAAGTCATTGGAAGTATGTAAGTACAGCATATTTATCACTTAAATTAACCACACTAGTTGAAGAATGGTGTTTTTCTGCTTTTAACTTCGTATATCAAAACCTCCCTATTTACTGGAACATAGAAAATCTAGCTGCAGAATTATTCTGTGTTGCATACTTTTCCTGTGTGTTTTCTCAGTGACTCTCCTTATAATTGTTAATTGCCTCTCCTAAAGTTAGGCATGAGTCCTGCACAGATCTGCCTGGCTTTCATTGCAGCCGTATCTTTGTCCAATTCTGTGGCACTACCACGTGACAAGTACATCCTAATCACAGTAGGGTTGTGGTCTGTGGAAGACCAGAGACATAAGAAAGTGTTAGAAATTAAAGTACTGTTTGCCGTGGCAAAAGTGTCTTTGGGTTAGGTTCCTTACTTGGAAGACTGGTACATATGAACTCTGCACATCACAGTGGGCATGTCCTCCTGCACAAGTCCCCACTTCCACATCCCAGGTCAGGAGAGAGAAGAAATGTTTTTCTGATGGTGGCATTCAGAATTCATTTTGGACTGTACCATCACGTTATGTTCTCATGTCACTTGTTGCTGCTATTTTAAATTGTAAAACAACATTTCCCTTAAAAAGATCTTCCTTGTTATACTGACTCTGAGAGTGTTCTGTGTCAGCTCTGTGGTAATGGCATCTGGGCTTGAGAACGCTCTCAACTTTATCTCAGGCTGTATTTCCAAGGAAAAAATTTGGCCTTTGACCCTTAGAAGATAGGCAGCTTGGAATATAGCTACTGCCTTGTACAGGAGTACCTTTGAATTATGCTCTGTGCGTTTGGTTTGTGCTGCGTCCGCAGCTGTGACCGGGTGTGTGTAGCAGTGCTGAGCAGAGGGTGGAGGAGGCTTTGGGAATTAAGCCCTTGCAGACAAGTGGGTCAAAAGTAGAAGGGAACAAAACTGAAACCAACACTGGCTCCGCTGGGTTCTTTGCTGCGCTTAGGTGGCTAATCTAATCCCTTAATGCAACACTATGGTTGTCAAAAGCAGAGAGGAAACGCTAATGGGTATCTGTTGTAGGCACAATTGTGGTACTATTGACTCTGCGCTGCATCAGGAAAAGGCATTTCTTCCAAGTGATGCTCTTCAGAGCATGGTAAAATAAAATGAACAAACAGTTGCTGCAATTTCCACAAAGAGCTGAAAAAGTTTCCTTGAGCTCTGCTTAAAAACCTGTGTAGCACATAAACAGCTCACGATTTGCAGATCCCTGTAACCTGTATTGGAAGTAATCTTCCATTTGCATGATCAAGAACTCCTCTGACTAGCACACTTAGGGAGAGCAAAGGCCCATTTATTTCGTGTATCATTCCACTCCACTGATTTTCTGGCATGCTGTTTGGTGGGGGGGAAGAGCTTGTAGAAGTGTGGTTTTCGTTATGTGGGGCAGTGATTTGAGGATGTGGTAGAAAGGAGCCTGGGGTTATGGGGACAGACGAACTGTAAATAGCTTTTTTTTCTCCTTCTTGTCGAAAAGCCCACAGAAATGGCCCCATCTGCTTCTGTTTTGTTTTCTAACTTGAGTACTAGTGGACAAACCCAGCAGTATGTTTTCCCAGTTTTGGACTGCCTAAAACAAAAGGTTTTAACTTGCATCCTTTTCTATTTATAAAGGATCTTTCATCTGACTTCATCAGGAATGTATCGAGCCTCTAGTACAGAAATCTTGGCAATTAAAATATTTTTTTCTCCCTGAAAGTCCTGAGCACTGAAGCGCAAGATCCTCTTAGATGGGACAGTTAAGAGTTTACGTGAGTTGTGACTGTTTTAAAAAATACTTTTCCTTTTTATACAGTGGGAAGAAATTGGTGAGGTGGATGAAAACTACGCTCCGATACACACATACCAAGTATGCAAGGTAATGGAACAGAATCAGAACAACTGGCTTCTGACCAGCTGGATCTCTAATGAAGGGGCATCCCGCATCTTCATTGAGCTCAAATTCACCCTGAGGGACTGTAACAGCCTTCCAGGAGGACTTGGGACCTGCAAGGAGACTTTTAACATGTATTACTTTGAATCGGATGATGAAGACGGGAGGAACATCAAAGAAAACCAGTACATCAAGATTGATACCATCGCTGCTGATGAGAGCTTCACAGAGTTAGACCTTGGCGACAGAGTAATGAAGCTCAACACAGAGGTGAGAGACGTTGGGCCCCTAACAAAAAAGGGATTTTACCTCGCTTTCCAGGACGTGGGTGCCTGCATTGCCCTGGTCTCCGTGCGCGTGTACTACAAGAAATGCCCATCGGTAATCCGCAACCTGGCCCGCTTCCCTGACACCATCACGGGCGCGGATTCCTCGCAGCTCCTGGAGGTGTCGGGTGTCTGCATCAACCACTCAGTGACTGAGGAGGCACCGAAGATGCACTGCAGTGCTGAGGGGGAATGGCTGGTGCCCATCGGGAAGTGCTTGTGCAAGGCAGGGTATGAGGAGAAGAACAACACCTGCCAAGGTAAGGGTTTGCAGGGAGGGTGCTGTGTGAGCTTCCAAGGTGGTGTGCAGTCTGGGCTTTTCTCCTGTTTCATGTTTTTTGTGCCTGGTTGAGTTGACAGTGGTGGGTCAGGTTCTCACTTCCATTAAGGTCCTTTGAATAACTGTTACAGCAGGAAGACAGAGGCCTTGGGTGGATGTCGTGGCACTTGACACCTATGTGCAGGTGCTTCTGGTGCTTACAGGGCTGCTAACAAGGAGAATCTGGCATTCTGCTATTAGCTTTGGAGCACTATAGTATTGGGTCCATGAGGCAATTGTAGTCTTAGCAGTTATTTAGAGATTTATGTTATTTTTCTTCAGTATCAGGGCTTCCTTATGAGTCTTAGAAGCCTGGTTTCTTTTCTTCTGGACTGTACCAGGGAATGTTTGAAGTTAATCTCTCTATAGAAGATGCATTTTGGGTTTGTATTTGAAGGAGTATGTTTGTCTGTCTTTATCACTGTATGGGGGGGGCTGGGTATTTGATGTGGTGTGATTTGACTGATTTTCCTCTCTGGTAAATAATTTAATACAAAGTTGCTCAGCTGTTTAGAGTTAAACTTAAAGCCCCACTGATAAAAATGCTTCCATATGTGCTGAAGTTTTCACACAAGTAGCTGGGTGAGGTTCCCAAGCTGCTGGTTGGCATAGGTCTCCTGAATCGTCAGAGGCCTTGTGCAAGAGATCTAGGGTATCTAAAAGCTCAAGACCTTAAAAATAATACTTAGAAAGAACAACAGTGTACTCTGAGTGTATAATCTTGTTTTATGGTTTGCTGTATTACATGCTTGTTTATAAAATCTGCCTTTCCGTTGTAAATACATAACAGGTAGCCTGAAACTAATTTGTTTGTAAAAGAGAAGAGTAAACAAATAAAGATTTCAATACAGTTTGCTTTTTGCAAATTAATATATATTGGTTATCAGCCTCACCTTAACAGGCTTGTCTTTGCAGCCTCTTAATAATGGATAGTAATAGATACTGTGGGGAAGGCAGAGGAAATCCACTTCAACCAAAGTCTGTGTTGCATTTTCTCTTCACCTCACTCCAGACACTCATTATTGCTGTCTGTAGCGTGGTATAAAGAATAGATCAGTGCATATCCACACCAAACTGTGGCCTTGATCCTTTAGTCCTCGATCACACGCTTGTGCCCCTGAAGATAGTTCGAGTCTCTTCAAGGGTTGACAGGGAGAGAAAATGTAGTGTTTGAGAAAGAAATTTGTGTTGGAGAAACCTCTGCTAAACAGCATGTTGAGTGTGATTCTTGACCAGAATAGTCTCATTTTTCTACAGAGGTAGGCAATACAGCAAAATCTGTCTTGGTTTTGCTTTTCCTGTGCTAATAAAGATATTTCTCCTTTTTGTGGAGGGAAGAAGAGACTGACTTGATGTTTGATATTGTACAGTGGTGGAGCTAAGATCAACATTATCCCAAGTTGAGGAAATACAGACTGCCACAGACGAAGGATGTGGGTTGATAGATCAGCAGGGTTTTGCTGAATTACGGCAAAAAATACCATGTCACAAAGTGACAGACACTGGTTTGGTGCTAGGTCTAGACACTGAGATCAGTCTATCTGTAAGAATTTTTGGAGGAAATGAGTCCTCTATTAGTCACCTTTCAAGTCCGGTCCTCTGATGCTACATGAGGATTTCTCAAAGCACTCTTAGAGATCTCAAAAACAAAGAAAACACTGTTGAAAAAAACAGCTAAAAACCAAAACGCCAAACCCAAAAAAAACCAGAAACCTGGGACTATCATTGAAGAACCTGCGCTGCCTGTAGAGGGGTTGTATCCCTGGCAGTGTTGAGATAGCAATCTGGGGTGTGCTTTCAGAAGACCTTAGTGATTCAAAGCTGTGCTTTCCGTTTCTGGGTGTGGGTTGGGTTTTTTAAAATTTGTTTATCCTAATCAAGAGGACAGTATCTGGCCTCTCAATTTATGACTGTGTTGGGTAGGCCTGTGATCATAATTAGGAAGTGTAAAGATACTTTGTGGTGGTGTATTCTTGCCCTGTTCCTAAGGTATATCCACTGCTCTTTACTTCACCTACAGCCTGCACCCCAGGCTTATCACTTTAATTGCTCTAGAGGTGTTAAAGCTGGTAATTCTTTTTTGTGGGATAGCCCTAAATTCCATCACCAAATCAATGGGACTTGAGTGCCTATGGCAATTTTTGTGTGAGGACTCTATCTGGATGTCCTGTGTTTAACCCAGGTTGTTGTGCCAAGCATTCCCTGCTGGTTGGCTCTGAGATGCTCAGTTGATAGGAGGCATTCAGCCTTAGGCCGTTCAGGAGGTCTGCATACAGCATGTATGGAGTTCATGTCCCTATCCCGTGTGAGTAAAATGCTTTCTGGTTTGGTTATTGTTACCTTCACAGAGCTGAGATTGTCTTCTAGGACAGTCAGGTTAAACGTTTCATCCCTAAGCAGAGTAAGTAACACCAAGAAAGGTCCAATGTATTTGTAAATGCCGAACTTTTTTTTTTCACAGTCTGATTGATGTTAAGGAAGTGCACTCCGTGCTCCTGGCTGACATAATGATGGTCTTGGCACTCTGCTGTGTAGCTTCCACAAACACCTAAATAACTTCTGACCTTTGGTTTGTAAATCACTTGGGTGCATCTTGCAAGTGGTCTCCCAGTTTGTTTTCACTCAGTAAGCAGGTTTTTCATGGCCATGCTTTGGGAAACATTTTCAACCCAGAAGAGCCTGGCTTTGTTTATTAAAATTTCTGCTGCAAAGATGACATTTTCCAATCTCTAGTGTCACGTCTGGACAGAGCAGACTACACTCTTTTATTAGAGGTGATGTAAATCCCAGTCATCTTCACAAACATATGGGAACTATTGAAATCCCTTCTGCCTACAAATCATTAATTGGCAGCGATGTTCTGAATTCATCATCTTGTCAGCAGGGTTCCTGTTTGAAGAAGGCACTGACAGTAACAGCTGAGCAATTTCTCTCACTGGGGACTCTGAGGTTGTAAATATGACATGGTCTAATCTCCTTATATAATGTGCTCACTCTCTCAATTAATATAGGCAGCTAGGCAGTAGTTACTGTAGAAAACTCGAACTACTTGGATTTTTACACCTCCTTTGGCAACGTGGCACATTTATCAGCAACTGCTAGGGACAGCTAGAGGTAAATCGTGACTGTGTTGGGACATGTTTGTAAAGGACCAGTGTTAAGGTTCATTATTCACAAGAATAAACTGCTGTACTAGTTAATAAGAGAAATGAAAGCAGTTGCTCTGTGAATTTCAGTGCTGGTTTCCAGAATGGTGGTTTGGTACCGCTAGGACTGAAGGTTATGCGCTTTGCCTTGGTTCAGCTGGTGCTCTCTGAATGGATCCTTGAGGAAAATGCCCACTTTCAAGTCTGCTTGGCCAGTTTCAAGTCTCCTAATGGTGGTCTCTGCCCTAGCAGGCAGTACTAAACCAAAGATGAGGGACAGATCCTAAAATGATGTAAAAATTGGTGTAGTGCCACTGACATTTCTGCCTTTACCCATTTAGGAGTTTGGCCAAAAAAATTCTTACCCACCCAGTCTGTGCTTTCCTTCTTCCTGCACTAGCATAGGTGAGTTTTATTGTAACTTCAGTTTTAGTTGCTTACTGTAAATAGCAGAGCTCACCATTGGGGTTTTTGTAGGAAATGAATACTGTGACAGGGGCACCTTCTGACACTTCTCTTTGTATTCATCCTTAACTTCAGCCCAATATGTTTTCAGTGAGCAGCAAGAAGTACTTACTTTTATGCCTTTAAAGACAGTTGAGCTCATTATACTGGAAGAGAGGGGATGTTGACATGTTAAGCTAATGAGAGCCAAATGCATTTGCAGTGGTGAGGTCCTGTTAGTATCCAGTGGGCTGCAGACTAGTAACTGCAAATGTAATTGATCTTGCAGAGCCTGATCTTTTTTCAGATTACTTTAGAGCTGAAGCACAAACTAATTAAATATTTGAGTTAGGGAAAAATGGAAGAAAAGAAAAACTGCACAGAATGAGAGCCAAAGTGAAAAGGTGAGTGATGAGTTCAGGAGGTCGTGATACTCTCCAAGAACCGGTACATGCTGCCACTTGAAGAGACATCAGAAGGAATACAGCTGGTTTTAGCTAGCTAGAAGGTATAGACAAGGTTACAGATGTTAGAGGTGGACAAAATAATGAATGAAAACTCAGTGATACCTTTCCTCATCCTTGCTGTCTTCTGAGGAAGAACATTGAAACTGAAGGCTGGAGGAAAGATGGGTTGGGGTATGGTTTCTGGTTTTAGAAAGGAGCTGCTGCCAGAGAAAATACCTGGATATTTTTTTTTTTTTTTGTAAAACAACTCTAGAATATTCAAGCCCTTCTGCTGTCTTAAATATTGATGTTTGTTTGATTATTTTTCCCTTAATCAACTTTGCTGAACATACCTCAGTGCATTTACAGAACTGTATTTGTTTTTGCTGATTGTTCATTACTTGTGTTGTGATTCAGCTGAGCTCTTGCCAAGAGAAATGAGTTTCTTACAGAAAACAAGGGCTGCAGAAAAACCTTATGTTCACAGGTCTTTTATTTTGGACTTAATTAAAACTAATTGACATATGTAGCTAGCTTATGTAGTTTAGAAGTTTACCTGCTGAATCAGTTCTTGGATGATTTTGTTGCTGGCTGATTGGGGGTGAAGCAGAGCTACTCGTCTTCCTCCAAAAGCAGTGCAATCAGTGCAGACGTGTGAAGGCACTTTCCCAGAGCAGTGATTGGCATGCTGTGGAACAGCCACTAGAAGGATATTCAGAGGCAATTGTTTATTTGCAGCTGTGCAGGAGCAAGCAGGCAGAGGTAGGGACCTCTGACTGGTGAGGAGCAGAAGGCACCATCTGTGGAGGGTTGGGAGACAACTGAGGACTTACAAATGCAGTGATGGCAGAGCCATGCTTTATGACTCTTGTGTATCTGAGTGTGCACAGCAGCTATCCCAGAGGCCTGACTTGTGAATGAAAGAGATAGCTGATACCACAATAAAGAAAACCCTGTATATTTGCGTATTATGTGTGGTTTCCTCAGGTGACACAGCGCAGCACCTCAGCCATTGCCTTCCCTATCCTCTTATTTCTAGAAATGGAAACATGCTGCTGCACAGGTAACCTTATTTTGAAACTTGGGCTTTTGCTCAAGAGCAGCCACTGATTCTGTTTTTCCACCTGATACAGCTGCAGTAGGGGGGCATATTTCCTTCAGTCCACTCCACAACTTGCTTGCCTGCCTCTCTGCCTCAAGTCGGCTGAATTCTCTCTCCCTCTCTCTCTTCTCCTTGTTACCTGTGCTAGAAAGGCAGCGTACTGCTAAATCCTGCCTGTCTTGAGGGAGACTTCCCAGCTGGGACTCAGGTGGATAAGGCAAGTGTGCTTTCACCTTTGTAGTGGAGTGGAAAGCAAGCAAAGTCCAGGGATAAAAAAAAAAAAAAAAAATCTCTTTTTTAATTGTTCTGCTGGGAGGTGATTACATGGCAAGAAAAAAATTGATGGAAATATTTGGTATAGGGAGAATACTGAATTTGGAAATACAGTAGCCCCTCCAGGGAGTTCTTTGCCCATCATTCATACTTCTTGTGCGTTTTTCTGATTAAAACGAAATTCGTTGGGAGTATAGCATGGTAGGTGTTTATATAATTATGAGCTGAAGTACCTAGTTAATTTTAATTAGTAACAAACCCAGCCAGTGTCAGGGTAGCTGAATTTTTGGTCACACAGTGTTATCTTTTCAAATGTAAAGAAAGTCCCTTGAATGCAAAATGCACTTGTCACTGGAGGGAGAATGGGTTTCATTCTGTAGAGAGGTGTGTGCATGTACATACTTAGGTGTTTTGTTCTGCAGCTGAAATAATTAACGAGAGTGGGGAAATGTTTTGCACAGATCAAAACTGTATTGGAACAGGACTGATGAAATATTATTCCCTTTGTTTGGTGTGTGTATAGTTGCCCTCATTATTATAGGAGGCACAGTGTCCATCTATGTGCAATACTTTATGCTTTACTAATGAGCTGTAACTTTCTGCACTACCTTGTATATCATAACCCCAGTGACTGAAGATCTTTTCCTTGTTCTGCAGTGATGCTTTTAGGCTGTTATTTTGACCAACTTAACCTTCCTGTTCTTTGCAGTGTGGCTGCTGTGCACTCACCTTTCAGAAGGACAGTTAAGAAGTACTTTATTCCCTTCACAAAGTATAGATTGAGCAGTGCAAACAAAATAAGGTTTGGAAATGGCTTCAGAAGTGTAAGCTGTGAAGGTCATGTTTGCTTCTTAGGCATAAGATATTTTGGGACAGATCTTAGGGTATGCTTTTTAGTCTGGTCCTAGATAACTAAATGATATTTACTTGAATGGTGCCCTTGTTTGGTTTTATCATTCTTGAATATACGGTGTCCACTGGTAGATCAGGAAATTTGTTAAATTATGGGATGGCAGAGGTGTTGCAGGACAAAAGGAGTGTTGGCCATGGTGTGATTAATTTCCTTTGATTGCCACCTTCGACTTTGAATAGCTTGGAAACAGCTCCCTTATTAATTGTGGTTTTTAGAAGCAATTAAGGACTCTGGAGAAACACTAGGGATAAAGTGCATGGATACTTGTTGGCAATGCAGTGAATTTCATTGCCTTGATTTAAGATATGGCTGTCCCCGGCTGCCCACTCTGTCCCAGTGCGGGAAGCTGCTGCTGGCTCTGCAGAACTGGATAGTTTGCCCATGACTGATGTGATCAGTGGAGTGCTTCTCTTGATGTCCTGGCCTGGGGGCACTCTCTCTGCGTGGTGAACTGTAGCAGAAGGGTGGCTGCAGCCACTTGAATTGCCAAGGGTCTGCTAGAGCTTGTTCATCAGAACCCTCATTCCACCTAATTTATATGGGGCATTAAAATGAAGTGATACTATTGTTTTGCTCATCATCTGGGTTTTCAGTTTTGTATTTCTCATTTAGAAACACTTAGCAATAGTTAATGATGTGTTGACATTTCAATAATAAGCTTTTCTCTCTGCATGCTTTATATCTTGACCATTCTCACTTGCTCTGGGTTAAAATTGAGGTTGAAATCTAGGCTCCACAAAAGCAAGCTACAGTTGTGCCTTGTATGAACAGATTCACAGCTTACATTTTATTTTATTTCTTTAGCTGAATAAACTTGTATCTTGCACAAGGTAGATGTTCAGAAGAATGAAGAGCAAAGAGACTGCGATACATATGTCTGTAGAAAGAGTTGAATCTGCTCTTCATTTTAAAATAGATACCCATTTATTTTGCTGGAAGATTGCTCATTTTCTGTCACTGAAGAAGTTAATGCAGTATAGATAGAATTGTATCTATGAACAGCACAGGGTTAAGATTGTATTGTGCATGGTTCTGATGTGCTTCCATTTTTGATTTCCCTCAGCGTGGTTAAGAGGTTGTTAATATTGGAGCAAACTCAGAGAGGTACGTGTTAGACAAACCCCAAAATGTATACCCAAAACAGATTAAATGAAAAAAAAAAAAAGAGACAGAAGAGGCAATTCCAGACTTACTACTTTCATACACCTGTCTTTATAAATTTATGTCCTTAAAAAAACCAGCTGAAGTTTGAAGAACTGGGATTTAAGATGACAACTTTCTTCTCGCTGTAAATGACAGTCAATCAATTTAATGCCAAGAAAAATTCTACTCCCCTTCTCCTGAAAATTCGGCTTTAAGAGCTGCAGGTAAGTGGCAATATCAGGACAAACCCCCTGGCTGGGGTTGTGAAACAAAACTATCCCTGCCTGCATGCCTCTTCGTGCCACCCACAGTTACATTCCTGGAAGCAGGACGGGTGGGAGAGGATACACAGCAGTAGAGCATCTGCATCTTCATGATCCTTGTAGAGCCCGCTGTGGGAGTGATGGTGGTGGGCTCAGCTTCCCTGACAAGGTTGCCTGACCAGTGTGGCGCTGGAGGTAGTGCTGACTTGGGACTTGACCCATTCTTGCAGTGAGACTTGGAGGGGTATCCTGAGCCAAGTCCTCATGGTAGGCTTTGAGTAGCTCATGAGTAGTTTTGCTGCCACTTGAGAAGTGAGTGTTTCAGTGGGAGGAAAGAAATAGTTAATACAGACTATTAAAACTGCTTCCAGGTCATACAAAGGGCTTTTCTCTGTTGGATCTTGAACTACCCACTTTATGAAGTAGGTCAGAGTCCTGGTTTTACAACGACAGCCTTGAGCTGGAGACTGAGTTATTCAGTACCATTCAGAGACTAGAACCTGAATCAGGATTTTGGATATCAGTGGTGTACCTGATCTCATGTGCTCTTTTTATGCTCTTAGACTAACCTGAAACCCTTTTAAGATCACTCATCTCCAGGTGGATTCAGTGGGAAGTAAAAATGAACTTACATTCCCCTAGAGATGGAATTGGAACAGAAACTGTCATTTCAAAAGGCTTGCTTTTGTATCTCAGTTAGATGCTTTCTTTCAAAAAACCACTTGGCCTGGAGGTGTATTTTCTTAGCAGGACTCTCGCATGAACTAGAGGCTCTGCCTAGTGTGGCAGCTGTGCTAAGGAATCCATCTCTGCCCAAAGGTCCATTTCACTGCCAAAGCCTCAGCATTATTGAGTATCAGACCCTCTGCATATATATAAAAGAGCATCCCCTGCCCCAGCAGACTGCCCAGTCCCTCTGCATGTGTGTGACTGGTATTACTGGAATAAAGCGAGCCTGTCTCGGGAGCCAACATGACCTTTGCGGAACTCCGAGTGATGGTTGCCATCCGAGGGAAATTACTGCCTCCTGCGTGCGCTGAAGAGTTGCTGTGGTACAGTACTAATTCCACAAATAATGCAGTAGAGGTCTTAGGCCGAGTTGGACAGGCTGTCGTCCCGTTGCAGTGGTGACAGAGGTCACAGTGTTGCCTTCGAAAGCTGCCTGGAAAAGAAGCTTTTTAATTACTGCAGAGCATGGGGAACGTGCTAATTTGTAATTTGGCGGAAGCAACCTGCAGGCTGGAGCTTCCCAGCTCTGAGCTGCTTCTCAGATAGCCTGCAACCCAGGCAGTGATAGAGCTAGGATTGTGGACTTCATTACTGCTGGGGCTCTGCGTGGGTTCAAGAAGTGACAGCAGTGTTGGAATCTTGGGACAGGAGCCAGTGTTTTATTAGTATAAATCCAAGGCAATTGGGCATGTTAATTACTGGAAGAAATTCACAGCAGGCATGGAGAGGTCCAGGATGATGGGGAGATGCCATGGATAATTGCTAAGGTCCACAGATGTCCTGTGACCCTGTGCTGCTGGGATTTCCTGCATTGCAATGGTTGACTTGCAGCAGATTGAGTCTTGTCATTGCAAGCTGCAATGTCTAGAGCAAAGTGCCTGCAGAGGGAATTTGAGGCAAAAATGGCTTAAGGCTCACAGAGTACTGTGGCAAAAACAATCATGGGACCCCCCAGTACCAAGTCAGATGTTGGTCAGGGCATTTGTAGGCACAAGTGGGCTGGTAAGGGGTAAGCAGACAGGTGATGGGATTTCACTCTTCCTGTCCCACCTGATTTTGGGCCTGCTTTTTTGCCTGAGCACTTGATCTTGAGCTCTTTCACTGCCAGAGCAGGTGATCCGCAAGAGACTCTTTCTAGAAGTGAAATGCATGGAAATGGCTACAAACCTCTGAAGAAAAAGGCGGGTGTCTGTGTTGCAAAATAATCTTTTCCTCTCTGCCTACCCGAAGTCCTCAGTCAGGCTCAGATAAAAGCTTTTCTCCCCTCCTTGGGCATAAGACTGACCCATATTATTTATTTATTTGTAAAGCTTTTTTTTTTTTTTTTTTTTAAAGAAGAGCTTTTACATTATTTTTCTTTGCTCTCACAGTTCAAGCATGATTTAATGTGTCAAAACTAGTTTGCTTAGCTGGCCTTGATTGTCTTGCATACTTCCACTAAAACAGGGCAGTCTTCCTTCCAGGCATTGCTGCTGCCCAGACAAATGAAGTGTCACGGCAGCTAGGACCTGCTCCTGTGTTGTGACAGCAGTAGCATCCTTCAACAAAGCCGTCAGCAGGGAATTTAGATGGGGGTAATGCCTACAGACATGGCGTGGGTCAGGGCAGTGTGGGCCCACACAGGCAGATGTGGAGACAAGCTTATGCTCGAGAGACTTAATCGATCATTCATGTGCAAAGGCTTTTTGGTCCAGATTGAGAGTCTAGCTAGTCCTACAGAGAGAAAAAAAACATCCTGTTGGTGCCTGCACTAGTGAGCCTGGCAGAAATAACACTGAGAGACCTTGCTTCAGGGTAGTGCTGCCAGACTGATACATCTGGTTGCAGGTTTCCTGGCAGAAATGAGTTGCAGTGTGATCTTTTGCTTTCTGTAGTCAGTGGGGATTTTATCATTGATTTTGGTGGGAGTGAGATGATAATCCTTTATGATATGTTAACTAAATTATTTCCTGGCCTAGATCTTTATTAAGCGTTGTGCTGACTGCCAGCAGAACACAGCCTATGGGAAAGAAATTTAGTTCAGGATAACTGGTGTAACTCAGAACAGACCTATTTGTCAGCAAGTGGTCTGATCCTGATCTTCTCCAAACCTCCCAAATATCAGTTTCTGTATTTTGTGGTTGTCTTCTTTTCATCTCATTCAGGGGGACACAGGCTAAAGTTCATCCACCTGTTTCTGCACTGTTCTCCATTGAAAAGAGTAAGGAAGAGGTTTTGCGTCACTTCTCACCCTAATTAGTTTAAAATGGCAGAGCAACCCTTGAGCCTGCCTGCCGGATGTGGTGCATCATAGGAAGCCTTCCTTAAGGTGCTGCTGTGATGTGGTGTGCTCAGCTGAGCAAGAGCTCTGCACTTGGCAGCTCCATCAGTGGTGTCTTCAGGCTCTTGTCTCCTGGAAGCCTCAGTAACACAGTACTCAGCAGTCAGGTCAGACGTCTCCTGGTGTGTTTTTTGCTGGGGTGTGTGGGATGGCTGCCAGATGGAAATCTGGTGCTCAGGGACCAGTGAAATGATTTTGTGAGTCTGTTATTGACTGAGCTCTGAGCGTGGCTAATGGCATTGATGAATTGTGTCATCCTGATGGTGAAGGCAGTGGGTCATGCACTGGCTCTCAAATGTATCATGTTAAGAGCACTGGTAGATTGGGGGAAGTGTCCCCTGACAAATCCTGCCCTTCCAAAATATTGTGGGACTGTTTGATTTGGTGGCCTCTTCTTTTCTCCTGTTTTGTTTGTTTGTTTGTTGTTTCTTTGTTGTGGGTTTAGTTTGCTGTTGTTTTTTTCCCAATAAAAGACATGCTAGATCAGACCTTGGTGTGTGAAGCACTGGCCAGTGTTGTCTGGAAACTTGGTTCCCTGACTCTGTAAACTGACACAAAAAGCGTTCGTTGAGATCCCTGTGCATGACTCCTTCCATGTCTTCAGTCATTCAGGTATGTGCAAGTCATTTTGCTGTACTTTGTGGGCACTGTGCACACAGCTAAAAACACAATGCCTCTAATGTGGCATCTGTGTTTAATACCATGTGTAGCTCTGGGCTAAGAAGAAAGTGAATATTTTACAAGAATGGCAAAACCAGCCCAAACTAGAATGAATGTTTTCAGATGGAGGCATTTGCTGTTAGGTTAGAGGCATAAAAGCACCAGTCTGAAGTTGTAGCGTTCATTTTCAGTGAGCTTACTGTACGTGTTTTGCCACTCTGGTTGGAAGAAGCAGAGGCAGCACGACAGTCACACTGCAGTTCTGTCTGTAGGACTGAGCGTGCATTGTGGGATTCAGTGGGAGGCACATTGTTATTGCTTGTGTGCTGCTGGCAGGTGGGTGAGGGCCCATGGAAAGCCAAGCTAGAACAATTCTGGTCATGGAGTCATCTTCAGTGTTTTGCTCTGCAATGTGCATGAAAACAGCGCGGGCTGTGAATATAGAGGAACAAAAATACTCCTGGAAGTTTATTGAGCAAAGGCTTCTGGTTTAACAAATCCAAATTTAACATGTTTGAAAGACTGGTTTCCAGATACCATTGGGAAGTGTGTTGGGCCACACTCAGATTAGCCTTATTGTTCCATAATATCTTACTGGAGTACAAGGTTAATTAGTACCATAGGCAATATGCATTATTCATCACAGCAATCAGGCTTTTCTTCTGGTGGTCTGTTGTATGCTGCAAATGTTTTCGCTCCCAATAACAAATCCTTGATATATAATTTTCAAATTTAATCCTGCCAAATAATATTTGTGATACATAAATTTTCTGGGCACTCTGATACTGATGGAAAACATTTCAGATGTCAAAAAGTACTTCAAAAGTACTATAATTTTAATGTTTAACTCCTGGCTTGCTTGGGCATAGACCTGAAGAACCATGGAAGATACAAGATGATTTTATTAGTGCCCATCTTCAACCTGCCCCAAACTGGGGATAGCACTAGTGACACGAGTAGTGCAGTGGTTTGTAGCAGAAGTGTTTTCAGTGCTAATTATCAGTAGTATCTCATTGCAGGCGTGAAGTGCTGAAGTCTTGTTGCTGCTGTGGTACTGTGGCTGCTGGCAATACCCCAGCACAGATCTCAAGCATCTCGATTGCCACCCTGAGGTGTGTGGCACGGGAAGGCTCTTTGTAGCAGGGCTCCTTCAAGCAGAAGGGCTAAATGTGAGGTGCTCTTGGCTACTTTGCAGTGCCAGGGTCCCCACCCTGCCCCTGGGTACCATGTGGGCTGCAGCTGTCAGCACTGGCTGACAGGTTTGCAGAAGGTCTAGCAGGCTGTGGCTTTCACTTTCAAGGTGTGTTTGTGGTGCAGAGGGTTTGTCCTTTCTTTCTCAGTTCAAGAAAGCAGCACTACCTCATCCTCAGCTGGTACTGTGTCCACTAGAGAAGAGTCATGCAGGAGGAGGAGTTACACAGTGAAGTGATTAATCTGATCCTTGCTCATTTTCACCACTGGGGTCCTGCTGCCTTCTTTGTCTAGCATTCAGGAGTCTGAGTCAATCCCATATCCCGAGATTACCGTGTTGAAGATGCCTGGCATAGCTTCCAGAGCAGCACTTGGAAAAAAACATTGTGATCTTTCTCTGCCACCACACCTACTGAAAGAATAGTATTAGTATGAAAGATCTCTGGGACATATTTCGCTGCTACTTTCAAGTTCTGACATTTCATCCTGTCTGCTTTCTGGAAGAGTTTTCCAGCCTTCTGTCAGCTGTACGCACATGTATTAAGTTTGTGGGTAGTTATTAGGAGGAAAACTGAGACACAAAACTGGGTGACTTGCTGAAGGTCCCACAAACTAATTTTGATGGAGTTAGGAGGCTCAGGCTTCCTGCTTCTGCCATCCTTGCTTCAAGATCATTAGCAATTTCTCTCATCTCTCTTGCTGTCCTGGAAAGGATTTGGGCATGAACTTCCTTTCTAACGTAAGATGGTGTAGCCTCCTCGCACAGCAGGGCATGCCTTGCAAAGTGATGTTGTGCTGTCAGGGCCCCAGGGGAGTAACTTGAACTGACGTGGCTGGAGGATAAATATGGCAGATTTCTACCTTAAATAGCCTGCGGCAACAAACCCACTGCACGGGCAAGGAATGCTCGAGATTCCTTTGTGTTCAAATCTGCAAGTAAATATTTTCCGGCAATCCTGACTCACTTCCCTTCTGCCCCTCTTGTTTTGTATGTGCATTGTTCTGCCCTCCTGACTTTCCCTTTAGGAGGAACCAGCTTAGCTGACTGCTTTGCTGCTCGCCTCCTCCCAGCTGGCGTGGAGGGGAATTTCAAGGGTAGGATTTTCACAGTGGAATGCAGAACACAATGTTGGGTTTGTGTCAGATAACAGAAAAGGAACACATGCTTTGAAAGTGAGTACCCCGGTGTGTCCGGGGCTTTCTGGGGCAGTTTGGAAACAGCTTTTTAGCAAGAACAGGCGGGTGGATAAATGCCCAAATTACACTTATCTGTCAAACAACTAGCGAATGTCTGTGGTCTTTGATTTAGATGCTGTTGTGATATAAACAGATGAGCAGTCACAGGACTGTAAAGAAGTGATGATGAGTATTATTCTTTTCTCCTGATTATTACCCACGGCTTTAAAACGAGTAGCTGAGATTCATTTCAAGTGACCTCTGCTCTTGTATAAAACTGCATTTGTAGAGCAATTTCGATTGCTTCCAGTTAAAAAGGAATACATACAATGTTTCCTTAAAAGTTGGTTGTAGGCAACAGAATAATAAGTAAATTGTACCTAAAATATAATTATGTAAATCACCAAAAGTGGAATGGCTTTATCAGCTTAGTCTTTAGGAGTCACATCAATAACTTATGAGCTTTGATAAATGTGCTGTGTATGTATCCTACTTTATTGCACAGTGTTGTGACATAAAGGCAAAGGAATCTAATTTTTTGAATAATTTCTGAAGACAAACCCAAAAATTCACAGCAGTGGTGTGTAAATTTAGTGTTGTGTTGTAAATCATCATGGTTGAAAGTATTAATGAGAGAAAATCTTCTGCAGATGCTGCATCCATAGATCTCTGAAATAGCTCGTGGGGGCAAAGACTAGACTATGTGGCTGATAAATAATAGAAGAGCTTCACTCCCTCTCCTCCTCTCCCTTTTCTTAGGTTTACACGACATGAGCACTGCTTGGAAAAAGTAGAATGGTGTTCAGTCTGTACCAGAATGTAACAAAAGCCATCGTTTTTCCAGAGAAAAGTTATATTTCTGTTTTGGAGCAGTTGGTGCACGTCTTTGAGTCTGAAGGCAAGAAAAAGCTATTTATCGCCACAACTGTCTGGCATCATGCGTAACGAAAGAACCATGAAATCAGAGAGTATGCATGGGGAGAGAAAAAGCCCATCACCTTTGCTTCAGCCATGCACTATAACCAGCCACTTGAGAATCTGTCTCTCTTTCAGATGTCCGTAAACATGCAAACAACACATATACCTGAGGCTGTGCCCGAAAGAGGGGAGGTCTGTCCCACCAAGCAACTGCAGGTTTGGGACATGGCACACCCAGCAACCTACTGATGTGACATTTGGCAGGTGTTGTGGATACTCTGTTGTATCTTTTCCTTGTATTTACATCCCATAAATGTTTTACATCTTGTTAAAGAAGGATATGGTGCTAGGTGGGACTGAGCTGTAATTTCCTGAAAATGACCCTGTAAACTCAGGTTTATCCTCTTTTTTTTGTTTGTTTTGGACTCTCCTTTGATAGTTTATTTTCTAACTGGAGCAAGAAATTTAAGTCTCCCAGATGCTTAAAAAATGACCATGCTAGAAAATGTTTTGAGTCTTCATTTCTTGGGGGAAAAGCATCAGGTCCTGCTGTAAATAGCTTGTTTATGTTTTGTAAAAGGCAGTAAGGAAATGTCTGATTTCCTGGGCTGTAAAACAGCAACAACATGAATGTTAGTAGCACTAACACGTGGCTAATGTGGCTTCTTCAAACACAAGGGAGTTTTGCAGGAGGTGATGAAGAAAAAAGGATTGAGCAGTCAGTCTCAAGTTATGCTTCTTGCTCCTTTTCCGGCTGCAATTCCCAGGGCTGTTGTCACCAGATCAGATACCTGTGGTACCTTGGGGATGTCATTATCTTCATTTGGTAATGGGGAGCAAAACGAAGAAGGGAATTGCCAAAATCATGTATCATTCAGTGGAAAATCAGGCTTCCCAATCTCGTACTGTACTTTCTAAACTGCATGCCTGTGCTAATACATGACTGCTATTCCTTCTCATTAGTGAGTGTAGGCATGTGTCTACTGTATTTTAGCTGATCTTAAGTGACTCGCTTTCCTGGCAATAGCTTCAGTGATGTGATTTGTCGTTTACAGTTGAGGGTTTTTTCCTCCATGTACATAGCATAGGATTTCAACTGTAGCTCACTCAATTACATTTTGTATTAGATGTTCTCACAGTCCGCAGGATATTCTCAACTAGATTAGGAAAGCTAGAGGCAGGACAATATCATCAGTGTATGAGTATTTAATTTGTTATGTCTTAAGCTATCGGGGAAATAGGAGGTCTTTAACATGTTGTAGAAATTCCGCTACAAAGTACATGGTATTACTGAGCTATCTGTATAGACAAGGCTGGATTAAATATTTTGCTCTTTGCTGACTTACTAAAAAGGGTAATTTGCAGCCTTTTCCCTTTTGCTGAAGCACCAGATTCTGAATACATGTTCCAGTGTTTGCTTTAAAATAGCATGCCACTGTGCATGGTGTTTCTACATATTGAATTATCTCTTGAAAAGAGAGTGAAAGTGCATCCGTGCCTTACAAAGCAATATGCCTCTGTGACAACAGGACTAGATCTCTTCCCCTCAAGTAAAAATGAAAACAAGAGCTCTTACTGACTTAGTGCAAAACTGGCAATCTACTGTTTAGACAAAACCTCTCAGACTTGCAGTTTCTGCAGCCAAAACATACAAGCGCAAAGTCTCCAATAAATGATAATTAATTAGTGTAGAAGTGAAGCCTGCTGTGAGCCTTCAGTTCCTTCAGTGAAACTGTTTCATAATGTAATGCTATCAAGATACTTCACTGTATGCAGAAAGGAAAAGAAATAATAAAATATACGTTCTCAAATTCCCATGTGAGGGTGAGTTCCTTTCATTTATCAAGCTTGCTGGTGTGCCTCCAGAAATTTTCTCCAAAATGATGACTAGTTCTTTAATTACACTTAGATAGAGCTGTGTTTGTTGGTGGTGTTTGAAACTACAGATTGAATTTAGTACTGTAAGTGTCATTAATCTGGTGAAATAAAAATGCCGAGTTTTTAATAAGGTCTAAATTTAATGTTTTTAAAAGCTCTGAAGAGATTTAATGCTAAACCAGCTGATATAAATCTGCTTGCCTCCTCCGTAATTGTCTCTCCCAAGCATGTACCTCTCTTCAAGGGAACTTGGCTCACACTAATTTCAAAGCTGTTTACTGCCTGCATGAATTTGATGGACTCTCACTTTTCTTGTTAAAAGTTGTTAACATCAGAGGTGACCAGGAAACTGATGTGGCAGAGTCTATACATGGTATTAATTGCCCTGTATTTTTGCAGGACCACAGAAAAACCCCAGCCTTTCTGTTGTGCTCTATGTGTAGAGTCTGTCTGAAAGACCTCATAGGTTTGAGTCTTACTCTCTTTTAAGCCTTACCTGTGAGTTTTTGGCTCCTGTTTTGGCAGACTTGGCTATGTAAAAGGCTGAGCCTTGCTTTTTGGTCTTGTCAGTGGGGGTGTATCAGTGCCACTACTTGATATTGCTGGTTGCAAGGCACTGGGAGATGGAGCTTTGTAGCTGCATCAGCCTGGCACATAGAGGTATCACACAGTGCTAAATGGAGTAGAAATATGCCACGGTTTTCATGATTACAAATGTTTATTCCTAAATAAGTTCCAGTCTTTTTTTTTTTTTCCTGTGGTGTTTCAGTTTCCTCTTTTTAGCCAAAGGTAGTTTTTATAGCAAGTCATCAATCTAGTAGGTTTCAAATGAGGAAGGGAGAACATTTCTTGATCGGTGTTCTAATTTATAAATATGAAACATGCCTGGAAATCTTGGTGACTTCTTTATTAAACTTTGTTCATTCAACTTTTGTGGGCCTGTCATCATTTATACTCGATGCACAGTGGGTCCAGCTTCCTTCTCCCTTCCTTGTATGGGAGAGCTGAGGGGACCTTGCCCCTGGGATGAGGATGGAGCTGCCTGCATGTCAGTGAGTGTATTTAGCCATCCTAATAGTAAATATTGTAGTTGAGAGGCAGTGGTATTCACAGGGGAGCTGTATCACTGCAGTCGCTTCGGAGCAACAAAGAGCGGAAACTGTACCAGCCTTGAAGATGAATCAGTGCTGCGGTGATTAAAAAGATACACATTTCCCCTGCTCCACGGAGAAGTCGGCATTGTTTTCCCTAGGGATTGTCGTCAGTCTGTAAATAAAAGATGCTGACAGTTTCCTTGGGGAGCAGCTTAAGGACTGAGAACATCGTTTGCCATTAGATACTCCTCATTAGTCAGTGGTTGACACAGGGAAAGGCGGGTGGGGTGCTGAGCTTTGGCATTTTTCCTCTCCCTGGCATTAGCACCCTTTCCTTTTCAGGGTTTGGTCCCACCATCTAGCTGAGATGAGGGAATACCTGTGGATCCTATGGTGTTTTGGAGGGGAGAAGTTTTCTTGGGGGCTTAGTGCTGTGTGAAGTTAGAGAAGTCCAAATAAATACCGTGTCTATCAGCAAGGGGCAGGGAGCCTGTGTATTGGCAAGCACGGGGCTGGCAGGGCACGGATGATCCTGAGTACCACGGTGCAGTTAATGAGCACTGCTGCTTTTCTTCCATCGACATGTGAGCAGCTTGGCAAGCAGGCCAGCGAAGATGAGGGGCAGCTCATGAGCCCAGTTACTGTCCTATTCTTTAATTATTACTGTTTTCAAATCCCTTTCAGTATTCACAGCTCAATTTATGTGCTAATTGGCCCTTTTAATAATCAAAAGACAGAGACTCCAAAAGTCTGTATGTGCATTCTCCCAGCAGTGCCACTGTGTAGCTGTGATAAATTATCTGTGGTAAATGTTCTGTTGCCTTGTGGTGCTTGGCCTCTGTCAACCTGCACGTTTTCTGCTGGTTCTGGTGACCTCCTCTATAAAAAATCTGGTCTGGGAGGGAAAACAGCTGAGGGGAGAGTGGCTACAAAGTGCTGTGGTGCTGCTGGAGCAGAGCAATGCTGAGGCACAAGAGAGGTGGATGATGCTTCAGGGAGGTTTTTCTGCTTTGGGGATGGTGGTAGAGGAGTGGAGACCATGCAGCTCCTCCCCCAGATGGTGTGTGAAGACCTTCATGCCAAGTGCATGTTGAAGTGAATTACCATGCCTCCTCTTAAGGTACACAAATAGGATTCTTCATTTTCACCACTTTCCTTGG
>VZRQ01006118.1:109439-142654 GCA_013397975.1 Machaerirhynchus nigripectus | reverse complement strand
AACAGGCAGTTTTGTTCTGTGCGTGCAGGAAGAAAGGAGATGTAACACCCTTCCTGCTGCCAGCAGCATCCCAGGCGGCTCGGATGGGTGGAGTGACAGAACCCAGCATCTGGGCTCTCTCCCATGAGCAGCTGAGTGAGTGGGACTGGAGAAAACTCCAGTCTTCCAGCTGCTGGGGAGGAGGTTGCCGAGTGGTACGAGCCTCAGAGGGTGATGGAGGGAAGGGACAGCGTGAGTTGGATGAGGAACGGGTTATATTTTAAAGCATGTGAGTTTGTTTTTTCAGAGCTTTTTTGCAGGTGCATCTGAGAGTGAGGAGTGTGGGTGTGGTCTGGGCCTTTGAGGATGCCCTGTCCCCTGCTTTTTACAGAAGGTGCCACTTGTAATTTTTCCTGGAGTTGAGAAAGTATCCATTGGTACCTTTGGAAAAGTCAGTCTTTTTGGGGGAACCTATTTTTGTTGGTGCCTGGGCTTCAGGAAATATTACCATGTTGCTTGCAAGATGGTAAGAAGCTTTTTACTTACTGGGTGTTCTCCTTTCAGTGGTAACTGGTCAGTCTCTGAGCCCAACCCTTTTAGAGAGAAATCAAATATATCCTGTGCATTAATTTATTTTTAATCGGTTCTTTCATGTCATCAGCAAGAGACATTCACCTTGAAAGAAATACACAAACCTTCTTTTCATTCTTCACAGCAATAAAATTGATAAAAGAGCCTTGAAGTAGAAACTATTTTCCTTATTTCTTGTAAGTTTGTGGAAAGGAAAGGGGAGGTTATCTGATTTGTTAACAGGGCTTGGAAAACTCCCTTGGGAGATGTTGCTATCCATTATGACTGTGAGTCTGTGCAAAAAGAAGAGTCTGCAAAAATAACCAGATGCACCTAGTACATTGAAAACAACAGTCATGATACTGCTTTGAATAATACACTACTGCGGGATCTTGCTGGAGGTGAAATAAGATATAACATGGGAGAATCAAGAGTGAGTGTTGAAAACCAGGAGGTTGCTAGGTGCAATGTGTAATTACTTAAAAATACCTTTTAGTTTATCTTCTCTGCAGGCTTTGATTGATCAGATTTTTCTGGTCTGTTTTTAAAAGCAGTAATTTTCTTTTTTCTTTGTTTTCTTGGAAAATAATGAACTGAATACAGGCTGATTTGTTTCAAGAAAGCCTACCTTATTAACTAGGGACATAAAGAATTCATGCTGAAAATGTTGTAAGCCTGAGCTGCATATAGCTTGCAGTTTTCACGTTAACCCATCCTCTGGCTCTATCTTTCTTCTGGGGGAAGGGATGTTGGCAGGAGGGGTAGATGTTCACATCCCTAAAAATACGTGTGGTGCTTAGTAGAACGAACCTAATAAATTATTAACAAGAAGTATTTGTCAGAAGTGGTCAGTAAACATGTAGTTCAGTGGGTTTTCCCAGTCTCCCTGGAGGAAGGTGGATGTAGTGACTGGGGCAGGGCTGGTGTATGGGTCAAGCAGCCAGAAGGGAGACATCTTAGTAACATTCCATGCTTGATGAGAGATACGACTCCAGACATGGGCTTAGACATGTTAAATATAGGTTCATCTTGGAAAAGAGTAAGTTTCCAATTACATACTCCTTCAGTCTGTGGAAAAAATGTGGGAAAATCCTTGGGATTTAGCAACTTGTGAGGCTTTTCCTCTCCTAACCTTTTCATGTTGGTGGTTTCACAGAATGCAGTCTATGAAACGGTCTGGTTTTAGGGGGTTGGTATTCATTTCCAACTGATAGGTCCCAGTTTGTCTCAAGCCAAGAGTGACCACATGTAATTACCATATAATGGCTGTATATACATATGGGAGTGTGGGAAAAGAGGGAGAGATGAGGAAATGTGTAGAGTATTGGCGGTGTGTTGCTGGTTCTTGCAGTCATCAGCATCACAGTATTGTCTGTGTACTATAATTTTATGCATGCAGAAGTTGTGCAGTTTGCTTGAAAATCATGAATTTTAAATCCTACTTATTTATTGAATTCTTTGATTTGCCTCACAGATTTTGAGGCTTTAGTTTTCATTTTAAAGCTTTCCTTGGCAAATGTGAAGCTTGCAAACCTAATTAGAAAAAGAAGGATGCAGATTGTGATTTGGATGGGTTATTTAATGTAAAATACAAAATAGGATGAAGGTAAGAGTCCTGTCAAGAGTGGCAGTAAAATATAAACAAACCTTTTGCAGCTGATACCAACTGCTCAGTGCTCCAACCGAGGGGGTGGCTCCAGGAATAGCTGGGTTAGGTTTTCTGACTTGAATTTGCTACTAGGTGAGGTGAGATTAGTATACTGAAACCCATTTGGCTTTAACATCTCAGTGCTTTTGCATCTAATGTTTTTTTCATCAGAGGGGCAAACAACCATACCCATCTGAAGATCAGTCTTGCGGTCTGTATCAGAGACTATCATGTAAATAGTCTCTGAGAGGACTTGAAATAATAGAGGTGAGTTCTGGGAATACATACTGCTTTTATCTAGACTAAATGAATTCTCTACTTGAAAAAAAACAAACGTTAGTCCCCAGCACTGCCATTCTGTCACTTCTCTTTCCCAGCAAATTAAGATATTACCCATGGTGTAGTAAATTATTTAAGATCAATACACTTGGTGAGTTCTTATCTTGTCCAGTAGGCTGAAGATGAAAAATTATGCTGCATGTTTCCAAACGAAGTGTTTCATACATGATAAATAGTCATTAAATTGTGCCTCACAGATGACATCATACCTAATAATACATTAGGCGTCTTTGTATCTATGCGCCTCCCAGGAGTCAATTATTTTGTTAGCTAGTGCTGCCTCATGAAAACAGCAGATTTTTTCACCAGGGCCAGGCAGCTAGCCATGAAGGAGTAACTAAAGCAGATGTGTTAGTGGAAAATGTGCCATTGCAAGGCCAGTGTAGGCAAAGTGAATACATAGAAGTTGTAGAAAACCTTGAGGCTGATGCATTTTTTTCTCTTTATCTTACTGAGAGTATCAAATGAACAAAGTGTAGAAGAAAATGTTCAGCTTTAAAAACAAGGGGAGCAACTGAAATTTTCTAAGTGGGGACATGCACCTCTAAGCTGAGCACAGGCCTTAATGCCTCTGTAATGATGTGCCTAGAAGGAAACAGGTTTCTTGATAATATTCTCATATATTATATTAGTTACTAATGGAGTCTACATGAAACTCCAAACTCAGTCCAGGTTAGAACCTGCTCATGAGAAGTTGAAAGCTGCCTCCTAGTTGTAGTACTATTATGTATGTGCTGAGTTATACTTCATATATTTCAATGTTGGCATTACTCTGCAAGCAGTCAGTATACCTATTTGTATCATATGTGGCATGTATCGTATATGCCTTAACTGGTTTGGCCTTGTTTTAGAAGTGTTTTTCTGTTTCCTGTGGATAATAGTATGAAACATCCCATTATTTTAGGAAGTGATGAGCTTGTGTGAATTGTAACAATCCTGCATGGCCTTTCTTTGGAGCAGATACAAGTCCTGACTGCATAACTGGTAGTTTTTCTTCGCAGCTGTAGCTCTTCCCTGAGCTTTGATATATAAGAGTTTGAGCACTGTCTCTCCTCCCTTATTGAAATTTTCAGCTTTAAGACCTTATACTGGGGCAGAGAGAGAATTATGTTCTTAAGTTTAAGTAGATTCAGAACCTATTTGAAATCCTGAAGAAACTGATGGTGGCTGGATCTGCTACTGGCAAGGGTGAAATCATGGAATAATATGAGCAAAGGTTTTGACACTGTTGCATCCTGATTTGCTTGCAAAACAATCTGTTTGTAAGTATCCAACAGCTTTTTAGGCAGTAGGGTATGGCCAGCACATGTCTGTGTAAAGAACACTTTAAAAAGGGTATTTCTTATGATAAGGAAACACTTCTCTTGATTTAAGCAAGGATACCAGTTAAAAGCATTTGTGACTTTAATGACCTTAATCTCCAGATTCAGTTTACTGTATAGAGTGTGTTTCAAATGCCTAAATTCTTCACGTCTTTCACAACAAAGGATGCTGGATGCCTCAGTGATCTTGGAGGCTGCCCAAATCGGTCTTAGGCTGTTTTGAGACTGGTTGTGACGTGACCTAGAGAGATCCTCTGCAGTAAATTATCTTTCTAAGAGGAACCCAGCAGGTTTTGCTGAAGCATCCTGCTGGGATGAGGGAGAATGAGAAGCGTGCAGTGCTCAGTGATGCATAGGAGGACCATAAGGTGATGAGGAATCATGCTTATGGCACGGGCAGCACAGGGCTATGTGGTACTCATGGAGTGGGCATGGCTAACCAGCAGATGCTTCTGGCCATTTCTGTGCCATCGTCGTTCCTAGTTGCTCCTCCACTGCTGTGAATAAATTTGGAGCAGTGTTGTGCTGTCATGATTTTGCTCAAAAGAACAAGCTGATAATTGTGTTAAATTGATCCTGCTAACAGTGGGGAATGATGGTCTCTGTTTTTCATCTTCCCACCTTCACTGTCCCAAGACCTGCGTTTCTGTGAGGACTTCCTGAAGCCCTGAGAGCTGTCACCCAAGCTCAGTGAATTACAGTTTTAACAATTTTGCCTGCTCCTTAATGCTGTTGAAGGGTCTTCATCTTGATGGCTCTGCTGTTGGCCGCTCTGTCGGCAGTGAGCCCCATGTTCTGGTGATGAAGCTGTCCAAGGAGGTGATCTCCTCCTGAGGGGTTTGTTTTCTGTGGGTTTGCAGGACAGACACCCTCCTTGGGAGGGAAGGGCCATCTGAGACCATCCCCAACCTCTTCCTTCAAGTCGATACTTGATGTTTTTATGGTGAAAGGAATTGGGAGTTGGTGTGTTGGGAGTGCGCGGTGGTTGTGTTGCTGGATGTCAGGAATGGCCTTATCCGTTTGTTCTGAACTCACCTTACTGTGTGTGAATGCAAAAGCTGATCTGTTGAGTCTTCCTTAGCCATCTGATTTAGGCATCCTTATAAAACACTGTTAGTCTAATTCCAGCAACGTGCTTTTGCTCTCTCTCTCAGGGTTTTTGAGTCCTTCTGTGCAGAAGAAAGGGCAAAAAGAGGAGAAGGGAGAGTGTGGGAGCTGAACCATGATTGCATGCCAAATGGAAGTACATTCTGAGGAGGAAATTTTAGGACAAGAGGTGGGACAGTCTCATGTGACTTTAAGAAACTAGTAGAAAGCTGGTTTCTTAAATATACCAGGTATAAAAGGTATAAAAATTAATAACTTTTAAGTATATTTGGTTGGAATTCCAGGACGGTAGGAAAAAAGCATGAGAAACAGTGGCTGGTACGGTGGGAGTTAAGAAAGTTTTGTAAAGGAGCTTTTGTAAAACAAAATAAACCCACTACCTAAGAATAAAGCTAGAACACCACTCCACCTGTTAAAACATTTCACTTTGACTACCCATGTCTGGAATTAGTTCACTACAGTAGTGTTTTTAGGCGTAGATGAGGACAGCCTTATAGGAATGTTACGGCTATCACTGAGTTTAGATAGGACATCTACTTTCTTGCAGTATTGCTGATAGTGATAGAAACAGTGTTTTCATCATGTGTAAACCCCATGATCTTTCTAGGTTAGTGTGGAAATTGTTTCCATTGCTTCAGTGCTAGCAATACAACTATAAATTGTGTTCAGAAAATATGTCCTTGAAATATCCTTTGTTCTACCTCTTTTTATCATGCTTAGTGTGCTCTACTACTCTTTCTTTTCCCAATAACCTGCTTTAGGGAAATTATGTATAAGACTCAAGAGCACAGATATCACCATATTCTTCTTCTCCCTGCGTGCTTATTTTTCTATTGCAATGCCCAAAGCGTGTTAGGATATTATATTATTTTTCATATTGTAATTAGTTTCTTCCTGGATGGATGTGGGTTGGGGTTTTTTTTTGCTCTTAGGTGTAATAACCCTCTGTCTTTGTTCTGAAAGTGTAGTGCAACAATTTGTAGTGTTTTGAGAAGGAATTGGAGCCTTATATCTGTTCATATATTTGCACTTCATGCTCTCTGTTTTGAGAGAAATCACAGTTGACCCAAACGTTTGAGAGTGCTTCAGGATCCCAGCTGGAGGGTTCTTCCATGTGGCCAGTCTCCAAAAGCAAGTAGAATCCCCGTAATAAGAAAATTGGAGCTGTTCTCAGGTCCTTACATTGGCCTCTAAAAGACAGTTACCAGTTTGTGCAAATCTTGCCTCACTTCCAATTCAGCCCATAAAACCTCAAAAGTTTTTTCCTCTGTTCTTTTCTGGCTAGAAATTACCTATACCGGGTTGTTCCCTCTCTCTGCACCCAAAGGAATCTTAAGGATAATTCAAAATCACAAACCAGGTGTTAAAAACTTCTCAGTGTTTTGTAACGCTCATAGAGATGAAGAGCTTGTTTTGGGATGTGCATTAGGCCTTTGGAGATAACTTCAGTGCGCTGCAGGGAGCTCTTTGAATACCTGGGTAGATGTTTATATTGTCTGTACTAACTCACTTGTGTGTTTTTGAAGCATGGACTGGGACTGGGCAGGGGCGTGGGCCCTCTGGCTGTACTCAGATGCTTTGTCTGTCTGAGGAGATAAAGCCTGTGCTGAGTACTCAGAGAGCCTTGTCTTGTCTATTAAATTCGGTAAAAGTGGAAGTGTTCTCCTTTTTCACCAAAGGGAACCTAACCTCCTTGTTCCCTGCCAGGTTGGGAAGAGGGCATGGTTATGGGTATAAGGGGAGAGGAAGGAGGCAGATCATCCTATATTTCTGTGGTTACTTACACAGTGTTTCCATATGCTGAAATGCAGTTAGTATCAAAGAAAATTTAAGTAGTGCTGTTTTGGACAAAGGAAATATTCTGATCTTTTCTCACCTTTGTGACAAGCAGCTGGAGAAATAGCTGAAGTATTCAGAAGAAACACTGATCACCATCAGGGCAAAATATTAAACAGTAGTTCCTCTGAGACACCTATATCCATGTTTCAGCTCATGTACAATTGCCCTGACAGTCAGACTTCGTATTGGAGTGAGTAGAAGTTGAGAGAGCACAAGGTCTTTTTCTACTTGGGTGACTTATGTAGGTGCCCAAATAAGTGTTGAGAAGACTAATTTCAACTGAGTCATGCAAAAGGCAGCATTGGGAACAAAACTGTGTCTCCCTCTGAAAGTTCAGGCTTGTTCTGGAGACTTATGACTTGAATGTGTTGTTGAAAGTGCACTTTTAGGAAGATGCACAGCCTGATTTCTGAGGACTAAACAGGAAGTGCACGGGATTGATATAAATCAGGGGAAGGCATTGCACTGTCCTGTGAACAAATCCATCTCTGCACAAAGAGTCGAAGCTGGGATGTTTAAAGCAGTGCTTCTGACCTGGAGCAAGTCTTTTTTTTTTCCTTTTTGTTTCGCACTTTCTTGTCAGTTCAGCCAGATTTTACTATCTTTTGGGGTAAGGTATACTAAATGGCACAGAGATTTATCTGGGTCATATCAGCACTGCTATATTACACATAATAGTGTGCTTGGCACTTGGTTTTTGCATACCCATCTGTTTGCCCTTACTAATGCTAGCTATCAGCTGAGAGTCCAAGAGCACTTCTGCCTCATCCTGGGTGTTTATATCCATGAAAGAATTAGTGATGAGAAAGAAAAGGGGATGAGCAGTTGGAAAACAAGGTTTGCAATTAGTAGGTAAACCTGGAATTTGCTGAAACTCCTGGGAGATGGTCTGACCTGCACTCTTGCACGTGCTCCCCATGCAGCAGCACACAAACATGTGCAGCATGGGCAGCGTGGGTGGTTAATATTTATTGAAAATGAACAGCCTGTGAAATCGCTCTGGAAACACTGCATTGTGGAAAGACTGTGGAGAGACCCAAGGGCAGCTGTTGGGACGATACATCACAGATGCTCCTTTGGAAATGGGTGATTTGCTGCTGGAGAGCAGCCTGGCTTCTTTGTGGAGCATGCCCTCAGTGCTGCCCAAGCAGGACAATCCACTGTGCTGGCTGCTCGTGTTGTAGCAGGATGGTGTTGACAAGCTAATGCTTCCCCTTGGAGTCTGTACAGCAGAACCTCCAGGTGCTGCCCAATGCCAAACTGGTGAATTGATAGTTCTGCTTACTGCGTTATGGAAAGCCACAATGACCTGAATTATTTGCTTCTTACCTGTCCTTAATGCTGAAATTTACAATATTTATTGATCAAAACTTAGGGAAAAGGAAGGAGTCAAACTTCCTCAGGTTTCAGTGCAGTCCAGAAATTTGCTTCAGTTCAATAAGTTAATAAAGGTATAACAGACAAAAAAGCAATACTTTGCAATTAAGCATTTTATGACTTGTTAATAAAGCCTTAGCTGAAGTGGAAGTCAGACACTTTTTTCCTAATCCAAGCAGTTATCCTCTTGAGGTGCTTGAGTTTGAGAGTTTATAAGCCACAGCAGGTAGCTGTGCTGGCCTGAGCTATGGTCACCAGCCTGGTTACCAGCCTGTGGTGTAGGTGTATTCTGGAGTCTGTTGGCAGATGGGGTCAAATCAAAAAATGGATGTCCCCATCTACAAAGGGACTTGGATTTCCGCCCTGGAAGACTATTCCCTATTCCCAACACTTTGTCCATGTGGCACTGTCATACTCTGGAAGTACCAGACCTTGTTAGGTACCTCTGACTTAAACTGATGGGAGAATGGAAGTGCTGTTTTGGGGGCACAGTCAAAGGAACTTGGGTTCTCTAACTGTATTCCTCTCCTTAACATGTTGAGATTTCTCATATGTTTGAAATGTATATATTTTTAAATTTATATTTTTCGATCTTCTGTTAGGTTTGTTCCAAAAATAGCTCCCTCTCCTGTACTTTCTAAGTAGCAAGTCACTCCAAATTGCAGGACTACGGGAATTTCTAGAACCGTGGATAGTTGTAATATCTTTTAAGGATCTGCTTTACCAATCCTGGTGTTTTTTCTCTTTTGGTTATTTTGATACAAGAGGTTTTTTCTGGAAATATTTGGCTCCTTTTAGCCATCTTGTAACTGTAACTGCACAGGAAGCATTGGGTTTTTTTCCTGCATTTTTGCCCGTCCTTGGAAAAAGTAAGAAAGCATCAGTAAGAAAGCACACTGCAGGTAACTAAGACCTTTTGCATATTTGCAGTCAATGAGTGCCATAGAAAGTCTGCAGCTGAGCTACTCGATGAAAGAATAGCTCATTTAAAAAAAAAGAAAAAGAAAAAAAGAAGATGAAGCATTTTACCTTTTACGGAACTGTGTTTCTCATTTTTTTAGGTCATCTGTTATGGGGAGTGGGGGAACTATTACTCCTGCTATCTTCATGCTGTTTGTGATTTATTTTCAACTTAAGTATCATGCTGGCATCACACAGGACATTTACAGTTTTGAACTGAGATGCCTCTCTGCCTGCCTGGTGGTAATGCCCTATCAATTCCAAATGGCAATTAATGCTGTTTCCCCAAAATTACTTCTGCAGAAATAAAGTGTAATTGGAAAGTAGTTGCCCATTACAGTGATTTATCTTGTCAGTGACTGATTTGTTATTTAACTCTAAAACATTTTATTGATGTCTTTGGAAAGTGACTACGTGACCTAAGTAAAAATGTGAAGCTTATTAATCATGGTAAGTTTTCTCTGCTGGGTTTACCATATACATAAATTATGTAGCTTGTAAAACAGGCTGTTTATTATGCTAAGAAAATGCAGTGCTGTAATACAGGCAGCACATAGTTTTAGTTTTATTAGCTTTTAAAATAAAAAGTTCAGTAGATAAAAAGGTTAAGTGCAAGTTACTTGGTTCATTTTTTATGGAGTCCCTTTGAAGGTAAAGATACTGGGTCCATGGTGAGTAGTACTGTTGTAATTGATTTCCAAAACCAGAAGCTCTTACTAAGTTGCAACTGAGAGGAGGATCACCTCTTTGCCCTGAAAGTCCCAGGGGTAATGGATTGCAGCAATTCAGACACTTCTCAGCCTTACAGATTCTGAAATCTTTACAAATTTTATTTCTTTAATATAAGAAAATACCCTTTATTATCCATTGGATTAATTTACATTTCTGGTGGAGAGCAATATGACTAATAACACTAACTCCCCTCTTTGCTGCAAGACTAATAATAACTGTGAGGGTTGGTTTTGAAAGCATAAAACCTTAACTGAGTTATGGCATTTCTCACAGAAGCGGGAAGAGTTGAAGGAAAAGAAATTGAATATTTCTGTAGAAAGAAAAGTAAGCAAAGGAGAAGGAATACAGCTCTGCTTCTGATGAATCCCTTGAGATGCCAGAAATTAGCAAAAGGACATAGCAGATCCCAGGAGGAAGAGTGGCTGTGTTGTGGAGGAGGACCTGAAGGACAGGGTCTTCCTCGTGTCTCTGCTCTCCAAGATAGTATTAAGCTATGAGCAAAGAGGAGCCAACTCAACTTTAAATCAATTTTCCCCTCAGCTGTAGCATTTTCTAGATCTAATAGGGAAAGATGAGCTCAAACCAATTCATTTTGTGCATTGTAGTGCTTTGTGCAAATCTCTCCTTTGCAATTCATGCTCCTCATGATAGAAATACTGAATCAATTATTTTTACCAGAAATTCTCTCATTAAAAAAAATAGACCAAAGTTCTTGATGCTGATTAAAAGCAAACCCCGTGGTGACAAAACCACTGCATCTTTCCATGCTGTAAGAGTTGCTCCCAACACTTCTCTTGCTGCAATGCAAGAGGAATGAGCATCACACCATACCAGAGTAAGATTTCTTTAATTTCCATGTCTGATATGGATGTCTGAGAACAGGCAGAAACTTGGGCTTTATCAAATTTGTATTTATTACCTGTTTATATTTTCCATTGCTGGAGGATCTGACCAGTTTATTTACAACAGTGTCCACATCCTCTTTCTCCTGCAAGTCCCCTGTGTCACTGCAAGTGATAAAAAGATGCTCTGATTTAGGTCTTGAAGACACATGTGTGTGTTAATATCCTGTTGAATAAAAATGCAGCTCTATAGAACTCCTTCTAATTTCCTTCTATGTGCAATGCCCAAGATACTCATTATATGATCTCATTTCATTTTATTACCTTACTCGTTTTAATTTTTATTTTATTCATAACAAAAACATAGGATAAGCAGAAGATGAAGATCAAATACAAGACTGCCAACAGATAAAGAACTTTGTAACATGAAATAGGAAATTTCATGCTGTTAATATTCAATCGCACGGGAAGCAGGTAGGGTGAGTTGGTCAGGGGGAGACAAATCAAAAAGATGTGGGATGAGCACCAGGCTTGGAAAGGATTCTTCTTCCTGAAGAAAGAGTCTGAATCATGTGATTGTCCTTTAAGGAGCAAAATAGCTGGGAATGATGAAATTTACTGACATTTATCTTCACTATGGAAATCCTTTATCCTGTTTGTTAACTGGGATAACGGATGAATAAACCTTTTACTTTTTAAGAAACAAACTCTTGAGGAATTTTGTCTCCTGGCATCCTGCTGCAGATCTGGGAGAATGGGGTTATGGCTGGCCAAGGTTCACAAACTGCCTTGTCTTATTCCTCACCCATAAATAATATTCCCTAAGGGATGTCCTCTGTGCAGGGTGTGCATATGAAACTGCCAGCTTATATTTTGTCCAAACAGGTTCCAGTCTGTCATATGGGTGGGGAAGCCAAGTTGTATCCCAGCTTCAACATTGGGATGGGCTTGGAGCATGGCGTGGCTATTTTTTGTCTGAGGGAAAGCTGTGAATGTCTAACAAGAAAGTAAATTATTAAAGTTTTGCATTACACAGAGCATTTGTGAGCTGGACAGCGATGATGTGAAATAAGTCTCCAAATTCCTGCTTCTCTCTGAGTTGTGATGTGATCCTTGAGCACAAAATTCATGGAGATTTGGTGGTGACAAGACTGAACCATATTATTACTCACATACCTGCATTTAGTGACACTTGCAGGGACTTTTGACAGGAGGCCCTGAAGCCTTAATCCCCAAGTCTACATTTTATGCACTAGCCACTAAAACAAAGGGCTTTCAGTTTTTTTAAGTAGCATTGGCTTATTTATTGGATTCAGAACTGTTGCTCAAGATGTTGGAGGGGGTTACTGATGGCTTTTGTGGTTTCTGGCATTTAGTATTGGCAGGTCATGGCTGAGGAAGTCTTTTCTTGTAGTCTGTCTGTGATGTGTGTGTGAGGTTTTGCCTCATCAGGGTCTCTCCAGAACTGGTGCTCCCTGCTCCTTGGGGCTCCTTATGGTCACCATGTCCACAGTGGGTGGTCCTGGCCTGACTGGCTGGGTTTGAAGGAGCTCTTGGCTGGGTTTGAAGGAACTCTTGCCTGCATTGGTAAGACCACTGAAGTCAAAGTCAAGTAGTAGTTGCAAGGCAGGGTGACAGTGAAAGACTGAAGGACATTGAGATGGGTGCTTTTCACAGACTATTTGACATGCTGTAATCCACTTTTGTACTTTAGTAGTTCATTTCATTAGCTTGGCACTCCCTGTCTAAATATAAAAAATGCATGCTGAAAAATCGATTACTGTCACTTGTCAGTGTGCCTCATTTACCCTGCCTCAAGTGCCTGGGGATAATTGGCAACAGTGGAAAAGTTTAGCAGCCTCCAACTGTAAGCAAGGTTGCAAAGGCACAAAACAGGCTTTCCTGTCATGACACTGGCATGTCAGCTTCGTGGGGGTTTTGAAGGTGGGTGTGGAGGGGTGGTTGCCATTGCAAGGTAATTCTTGCTCGGAAAAGCTTCCCCTCTCTGCTCTCTGGGACAGACTGTCCCTTTTCCCCAGTTCTGCAAACGTGTCTTAAACAGCTTTCTGTGAAAGTCAGTTCGAAGAGCTGGAAGTGCTGCTTAGGGAGGAAGCCTTCTTGGGGCTTGTGGCTCTGAAATAAGTCCGTATGTGTAAGTTTTCAAATCGGTCCCTTAGCTTGCGCTTGCACTGAAGTTTGAATGGAGTCCCGGGAAGTTTTCCTGAGAGGAGGTAAACCCTGTGAGCCTGTGCTTCTTGGATGTACTTGAATTTTACTACAGCCTTTCTAGTTGAAGATGTGGCTTTCAGAATAACTCCTGGCAAAGATTACAGTCTCTCTAGAGTGCCTTGTATTTTAATCCTTCTAATCTATAATATTTTCAGCCTCTGCATATTGATTGATTTCTTTTTTTTCTTTGGGGATGTTAAGAATAATAACCAGAATGAAAATCTTTGTCAAGAGCGTCTCTGCTGAATTGATATGGTTTTTTATTCCTAGTTAATCAGCAGGAAGTCTCAGGGTGTCAGTGGGTGGTCCTGCATATCATCAGTTATTAACAGCTCTGTGGACCAACCATTGAAGTCCTGCAGTTTAAAGTGTATTACTTGATGGAGCAGCTGAGCTTTTGCCCTGTCATTTTGAATGATATTCCATAATAGCATTTAATGTAATGTTAACTTTCAACGGGAGCATGACTAAACACTAGAAATGAATTTTTTGACATTTGTCTGTTGTTCAATATGGTTGATGTGCAGTTTGTCATCCGTTTTAAGTAACACTGCATCTAGCACAGATAACATGCTTGGAACATAATGAGCTGTCAAAAGATTGTAGCTACAGAAAGGTCAAATAATCACTTAAACATAGTTAAAAAATAATTCTTGAAAATGCTGTTGGGCTGCTACTTCATTGCATTTAGTTAAAATGTTTAAAGAAAGCCCCTAACTCCCACAGTTCTGTTTTCCTGAGATAAATATAACAGACATAGATAACACAGAGAAAGAAGAAAACCTCCTATGTTTTAGCACCGTTTTAGAGAAATAAAACGAAGCACCCTGACTTGACAGGGAAGCACTCTCTGAACGTATTTTGCAAGCATGTTTGTCTCTCAGTGCAATGTAATTACTAATTGCCTGTTATGTGATGTGTTGAAATTAGCTCTTTCTTTCTTATCATAGCTTGAGACATCTTTGCCTCCTACTTCTTAAGGAGGTCAGGGCTTCAGCCTCCTCTGGAATCCCAAATGAGATTTGTCAGTCAGGCGTAGCAAAATCTAATCTCATCCAGAGAAAAAGAAAAAAACAGACCAGAAAATGATCTGATTTTCCGATTTCATGGCCAAGGTTACCCCGGAAAGTGGCATTTAAAACCCGTAACTAAGGTGGCATGCCAAACTAAGCACTAATAACAGAGCAACCATGTGGAAAGATATCGCTTTAACAATTTTACAGTTGCTAAGTGTGAAAATTGTAGTGTGGGCAAGCTCCTGGAATCTGTGGCAATTGGTTCAAAGAGCTGGAATTGATGCTCAGTGAGAAAACACTCTCAGGCCCTGTAACTCTTAAACACTGATGAGGTCGGCTCCTGCTTTTGCTGTTCAAACATAAGGCTGAACAGCTTCATTAAAGAGATTTTTTTTTTTTCTCTGAGAACAAAAAAAAATAGCAACAACATCGCATAGTGTTGGTTGGTGACTCGATAATCTGGTGTTATCAATGTGATCTTGTGCTTTACAGGCCTGAAAGAAAAGAGATTAGGTGGCTGAACTTAGAAGATGATGTATATTTTCTTGTTCTAAGTGCTGTTCTGCTTTTGCTTCCTGGACACACACGCTTCTCATGCTCGTGCACGTGTGCATGCTCCCCTCCCCCGAGCTATGCCTGTGCACAGCTTTATTCCCTGAAAATACCTGTCTGATGCAATGCATGAGGCACTATCCAGACAAGTCTCTGGGACGGGAACTGTGAGGTGATGTGTATCAGGAAGTGCTGAAGGAGCAGATTGAAAGGAAGCGTATGTTCATGTTTCTGACATTATCTCTGGGCTGATTTGCACTAGAGGTAGTAAGACACCTTGAAGGAACAATCTGCTGAATGAGTTTGTACATCAAAGGCTGACTATTATCTAGCCAGATATTAAATGAGCCAAAGGCCACTGCATGTCTTCTATAAATCATAAACCAGCCTTCCAATCCCGGCACAGTGAAGCACTCATACCATGGACTGGATGTAGCAAGGGCTCCAATCCCCCCTGTAAAACCATGTTATCAGACCTCCCTCCTCTGGCAGCAGAGGTGGCACTTCCCATCCTATGCAGCAAATGCGCAGGGACCGTCCCAGGCACCTGAGCAGTGACCGACCCACCCCACCAGAGGTGGCCGGGCAGCCAAGGCGCTGCAGCAGCAGGAGGCTTTGCTGGCACTGCAGGAGCTTTGCAGAGCTCCTGACGGCCCTTCAGGGAAACACGCACAGGAGGAGAGTTGTCTACAGCATGAGGAGATGTTCTCACCTCCTGTGGCTTCAGACTGTGCCTGAGCTTGGCTGGAGGCAGTTTGGGACAGGCTGCAGCCGTGCTATTGGTTGATGGGCTGTCTCTAAAAGGTTGTGGGCAGAAATTGCCATCAGTGTTAGGCAGGTGCCCAGAAGTTTTGATTACGGTAGTACTTTCTGTGAGCACGGGAGGCCTGAGATGATGCCTCCTCCTGGGTGATGCAGTACCAGCACCTTTGCAGCTGAGGTCATTTGAGTGCCTAAATGAGGCTGCAGGAATCAAGCTCTAGGTAGCTGTTAGTTAAGGTTGTGGCTCTTAATCAGCTGGCATTAGTGAGGCTTGGGAAATCACCTCAGTTGCTCTTGAGCTGGATGTGGGAATGTTAAACCTTATCTATTTGACAGCATATACTGTCAACCTGCCATTGAGGGGTTTGTCCTGGTCTGTGTGAAGCACAGCTAGGGACCTCTTCAGGACCAATGTATGTTTTGTGAAGACTGTCATTATGTTTTCTCCCCTCTGAATTTCTACCTTTTGTGAATTGTGAGCCTCAAGGTTCTCCATGTCTTTTTCTCTTAGCTGGTTTTAACCCTTGCCTTTTAAAAGTGAAGATTCCTGTGTGATAGCACTGGAGAGGCAAAATGTGTTGGGGGTTGGCTGGGCTGCAATAAGCTATTTTTGCTCAAATTTCTTGTCTCTCCTCATGTTGTTGTCAGCATGTCATGTTTCCAGAAGCTGAAGTCTAAAGCAGCTTATATGCAACACTCTCCAGAGAGAGACTGGAGCCTGGCATGCTCATGTGGACTAACGAGCTGTGGTCTTTCAAGGACAGCCCATTTGTGCCACGGGCTGCCCAGTGCGGACGATGAGCGTTTGGGTGGGTGAAGCCCTCTCTTGCTGGGTGGGAGTGAACAAATGCCTCGGCTGCAGAGCCTGGCAGCAAGCGAACAGAGCTGCCTGGCTTTGCCCAAAGGTTACCAGCTTGTACTGCTCTTCTGATTTGAGCAAGAAAGCTTAGAAAGCAGAGGACTGAGGAGCAGAGACGACTTCCACTGTTCTCGTGCTAGTCCTTGTCTGCCAGAAGCACTAAGTCATATAATCCTGCCCATAAACGCATTTTAGCATTTTTACTGCACCACCTGCTCCAAATAAACTGGAGGTATGATTTAGACTCATTTGGAAACAAAAAGCTGAAGTTAAGACTTTCTCCATATGGAGACTCCTCTTGAAATGAAGGAAAATCAAGAGAAATGCTGATTCAGCTCTTTCTGTAGATCCCTGTATCACCAGCCTCTCCATTTTGGAAGAATTATGAACCATAATTGTGAACTGTGAATTCATAATTATGAACTGCTGCCAACATGCCAAAAGGAGAAGACTTTTACAGAGAAATTGTGCATGTGCAGAACTTAGGCCTCTGCTCTTGGGGGCCATGTTACCTGTTTGTAATGGGAAAAATAAAGCAGTCCCACAGTGTGTCTTTGCAGCCCATCCGTACCAGCTCCTTCGGGCATGCTGAGGCTTTCTAAAGAGACTGGGAGAGACAGAGAAGAACTCTCTCTCTTTGGGGAGCAGCATGGGCAGCTTCTGATATTAGGAGCTGCAACATCTTTCTGCCAGCAACCATGATGTGGCAAGGCATTGGGCCATGGCTGGCATTTTTGGGGTTCAATAAGGGATGGGGGGTGTGGCTTTTGGGTTCTTTTCTTTCTTTTCTTTTTTTCCTTCTTTTCTTTTTTTTTTTTTTTTTAACCCAACGCAAGGATATTGATAGTATTTGCAATCAGGCTGTATTGTAGTTGTAAGCTGTGACGACTGAGGATGTAGATTTGTCAGATCCTCCATATATATCTTCTTAAACATGAAAATCATTTAGCGTTGGCTCAGCCTAAAGATGCTACAGAGGATGTTGCTGTTTCAATACATTTGACTTCACAAGTAGGTTGTCTGACTGGATACTTAAAATCACATCCACCAGCACGTACTGCAAGCTTTTTCTGGTGCCTAGTTTACACTACATGTATTTACCAACGTAACTCTGGTTTATAAAACATTTTCTAAATGTTAACCCTTCATTCACATGCTTTACTGCATCACCCATGTTTCTTGCAGCCAGAGGTATTTGGACTCCTGCCTGTCTACTTCCTAAACGAATAAATGTGACCTCATACATTTGAAGTGACACCTGGGAGATATTTCTAGGTTTATCAGTAATAGAAGCAAGAATTGCTTACATTTCTATCTGACCTTTTTGGGTCACGGGGGAGGAGAGTTGGGGATAGGTATCACCATACTCAGTGATTCAATCTGTCACATGCCTGAGTCTGAAATGTCACTGCTGGCTGATTGCTGGTATCTCTGTGGGTGGCAAGACAGCCGTGAAAGGCGGTGGTTTTATGTCTCTATTCACCTTCTAAACCATAAGGGAGGGTGAAATCGGAAGTAAATGACTGGAGCAGAAAACGTCTCCAGCCTTGGAAGAAGTCAAGAGTCCACTGAGTTCAGCCCTTACCTGGTTGGAGAAGAGGGGGAGGAAATGATGCTATTTCTGGAAGACATTATTTCACTGTCAGTAGGCTTTGAAAAAAGGAAGGCGCACAGACTGCCCACTTCCTTCTCCAATGAAGAAGCAGCACAGCCCCTGCTAACCCTGCTAAGGTCTGGACTTCAGTTTACAACCAGGCAAGGTAGTTCCTCCAGGCTGTCTCCTCTTCTGAACTGGTGGCTAATCTACTAAATAACGAGCCTATCTTTTTTTCAGAAACCTTCAAATGATGAAGCATTAGCTCCTAAACAACCTAGGGAAGCAGCATCTGGTCTGTCTATTAAGCCATATGCACTCAAATTCAATATAGCAACAGAAAAAGACAGGGTGAACATTAATTAAGAAGTCCACTGATAATAAGAACTGACTCCTGTAGAGATGATCTGTAGTCGAAATACAGTTTGATTTTAAAAAAGAGAAGGAGATTAAAAAAAACTGGCAGAAGCTGAACTTTGAATATCCTTGAAAAAACCCCACCAAAATGGCCCACAAAAAAAACCTCACAAAAATATCCCAACACATTTGGGCTGAGGGTGGATGTGTGTTTAGGTATGTGTGTGTCTGCAAAGCTGTCTGGTATATACTTAAGATATGACCTTGGAATAATGTTCCATAACTAGGCAAGGAGATGAAGATCTAAATATGGATACCTGGTTGATAAACAGGTATTGTGCAGCAGTGCTCTGCAGGTGTGGTGTGCATTTAGTACTGTGGATGAAAGAGAGGGATTTCAGACCTGAGATCAAGACCTGGTGGATTCCTGTACTGGGGTCCATTCTGTTCTCTTGGCCATTTCTGCAGGCCCAACTGGCAGGAAACTTCCCTGGACTAAGAAAGAAAAATCTTACCAGTCTCAGTGTAGATCACCTTGGCTAACAAAGGGAGTGAACTTCATTAGCAGGCTTGCACAAAAGTAAAGAATCATTAATTTGCCCTGGTATCTGCTGCAGTTTGATGTCCAGTTGTAGCAGAGTCAATTCGAAGATGTTGTGGGGTTTTGTGAAGAAAAAGGTCCATTTATGCATTGTAAGCTGTTCTTACATTTTGGCTTTGTTTCAGTCCTTGTCCCATTCTCTCTTCTGATCTGTTCCCCAGGGGAATTTTGACCAAAAGTCCCAGATGCTGCTATAAATTAGCCTAAAGAGGCAGCCATGGGGCTTTATGGGAAGAATGTAACTAAAGGTTTTCAGGGTGTGTGAAGTACATGAATCATCAGCAAGACTTAATGCTGTGGACATAGTTAGTGCAGCAACTACCAAGTCTTTTCCATGAATGTTTCTGAATGGAATTAGAAACTTTTAAAATTTTTCTCGTAACTTGGACTAAGATAACCTTTTGCAGAATGAAAATACCTGGGCTTTGGACAAGAAGTAGAAATCATTTATATGTGTTAATTACCTAGCAATTCCTAGAGGAAAGATCATTTAGAAAAAAACAGTTTCCAGGGAAAAGTTTTTAGCAACCATAATTATAGGTGCATCAAAATACTTTGCTGTAAAGGAATCCAGATGATAAGTAACTGGAATGTGTCCAAGTTCCCCCAGTGCCCATTGTTCCTCTCAGCAAAATAAACTCATGGGTTCTAGTAGCTATGTAATAAAAGTCTAGCAGTTTTACAGATATGTTGGAGACCATTTATGCCTGCTTTTTCCACACATGGAAACCCTTCCTGTGCCTAGCCGGTCCTTCTTTCCATGTGTTGCTTCATGAAAAATTGTTGGTTTGAGTTTCTTGTCATACCAAAGCCAGGAACAAAAAGCAGGAAACAAAACTTTCTCCTCTTCCAGCACAACGAGGTACAGAAAGATGTAGCTAACATTTGAAAGGAGGGGTATCTGTTGCATAGTTGTTAACATGTGCGTATATACATGTATGTACACTCGTATATTTGTGTAAGTATTCTGATTTTCAAAGGGAGGAGTCCTGAAAGTGAAATGAACACTGGGAAAAAAAAAAATAGAACAGGGTTTTTTTGTTGGATTTTTTTTCTCTTCCACTGGACTAGCTGAGTCTGTCTTAATATAAATCTATGTTATGAGGCCACAAGTTTGAAAGCGATGCTTTTGCTTTGTGGAGAAGGCATAGTGCACCAGACTACTCCATTCCAAACTCTGCCTCACCAGACTTGGTAGCATTGCCAGATGATGTGAGCCACCGAGTTACTGACTGCTGATTGTCATTGTTGTCATTATTAATCTTATTTCAGATTTTATGATTTCCATTGCCACACGTGTCCCTTGCCGTTTCACTCGCAGAAATTAATGGAATAGGTAGCTTTGGAAGGGTTTTTTCTTTGCTTCCAGGAATAGGCTTGAACACATGGAAATAATCCTCCTGCACTTTAGAGAAATACACTCCTAGCACTGTGCTGGAGTTGCCAAGGACAAATCTCTGCATGACTTTTCCCTGCCCAGAAGGCTTACTTATTAGTCTGGTAAGTGGATTTGCCTTGAAAACATCCAGCAAATTCAACTGTTGATGGTTTGAAACTCCACGAAGCAAATCCATGCATCTACAGGAGGACTCTCCTGCTTCATTCACCTGGAAGCAAGGTTGAAAGATTAAAAAGGGTCAGAAATGTATTTGACATCTGTGGCACAAACACGCTCAAATCTTCATCTTGGGGGAGGGAGGGCCTCTAGGTAATGGGATTTAGGAAGTTTCTGTCCTCTTTAAGACCTTGTTAGGTGATGTGATTGCCTTGCCACCTAGTAGCAGGCCAGTAATGAGACTTTTGATGGCTGTCACTCAGCAGGGAAGTGAATGAAGTTAGTTGATGGTGATAAATTGCTTGCCATGTTGGCTGCAAGAGGGGTTAGGACAGGGCAATTGTCTGCCTGAAGCAAGGCGGAGCAGGTGCACTCACACCTTTCCTCAGTAATGGGAAGTGCATTATATTAGACCTAATCTGTGCATGCATGTGAGAGCGAGTGCTGCAAGGTATTGCAGGGTTATTATTGTAATAAAATCCTTAAAAAGTAGGGGAAAAAAGCTAGGTGGTAAGCAGAAATATCTTAATTTGTCTGACAAGGCTGGGGGAGTTCTTTAGAACAGCATTGCCAGCAAGTTCCTGGCCCTTTATTCTTTTTCTTCTCTGCTCAGTTTTTTTCCCTAGTTTTCTCTGTGTTTTCCGTCCTTCTCTGAAAGGTTCTTTCGGCTCTCTCCAGCACAAGCTTCACACCTTTTCACCATGATTTTCATTCTCTCTCACTACAGATTTTCTGTTCTCTGCAGTGGCTCCTTGCCCGTGAGTACCACAGCTGACTTGGGTCCTGGTCACATCAAGGGGGTGGGCGTGCTGAGCAGTGTTGCTCAAGATAGGGAAAACATCAAGGAAAGGGTATTAGGGTATCCCCTAAGGATGTAAAGTGCAGACAGTGGAGAAAAGCTTACCAGAGATGGGTCAGAAAAATGATGCAGCTATGTAAAGAAAGTACATCCAGACCTTTTCAAAGGGAATTATTCTTGGGACTGGAGTTGGAGGATCAGCTAAGTCATTCCTGACTGAATCTCTCTTATCAGTAGGATTTTGTTTACTTCCCTGCTTTTCATTGCTGGACAAATTAAAGAACAGGTTATTTCCCATGTCCCCATTTGCTGAGATACGAGAAGTGGGGTCTTTGAACTACATCCATACCACACTCAGGATAAGCTGGGCAAATGTACTCCTTGCTTTGGGTGTTGGCTGTAGCACAAAGAATGTAAGTGTTCATTTGTTTTTGATTCAGTTCTGAGAAGAATCAATCCTGAGTCAAACAAAATTATAGTGCAAGCCTCAAAGCAGCAAATCATCTTCCAGGCATTCACGCTGACTCCTTAGAAGTGGCTGCTCAGCTGTCTGTGTTGCTGTATAGCTATGCAACTCTGACTAATTTTGTTTTCCTCATTAAGCCCTTGTTGGTTGTTTTGAATTTTTAGAGTTAGATTTCCAAGAGAAGCAAATTAAAGTTAGGTTTCTAAACCTATATCCAGGCACATAAGTGAAAGATGTGGAGTAAAACTTTTATCCCATTGAAGCTAATGGTGAGGCTTTAATCACTCCTGGTTTTCTGAGAGGACTTACTAAGACCCCAGAAGTGACTAGGCACTTACACTTACAGCACAAGACAAACCCCCACACTCATTTCTTGCCCAAGTGTAGGCCTTTGCAAAACAGTTAGTGGTAGTGGGAGTGATTTGGACATTGCTCACCAAATTGTTAAAGGTTGGGCTTTTATGAGTGTACACACAGGAATTTTGAAAACCCAATTCTGGCTTAGAAAGTTTTTACCTAACAACTTGCTGGAGTAAATTATTGTTTGCAGAGGATGCCAAGTATTTGCTTGATTGGAACCATTTTTTAATGTTAAGAGGCCAAATGTTGCCATTATCTGGCTAGGAGGGAGTGAGCTGTGGTAGCAGCCCAGTAACATCCCCTCACTGAATCAAAAGTGATCCAGAGAAATTTGCTGGGTTTGGTTATGGAAAAAAGAAAAGCCTGCTTAAACAGTATCCTTGATTAAATTTGAATTTGTAGCATGGGATAAAAAATGTCTCTCTTTATAAGGGGTATATACTTATGAATCAATTCTCTGTGATGGTGGTTGATAGAGGCTTTATACAGAGTGTATGCTTGGGAATTCAGTTTGGGCACAAACACAACTGCAAAAATTCTGCCCAGCAGCAGAAATTGTCCCATGTCTCTCTCTCATGAAATCATTTCAGGAACGTGTATGTGCCTTCACACCTCAGTGGCAAGTGCTTGCATAGAAAGGAGGTGACAAAGACAATTCTTCCCCGCGGGTTGCTTTTAAGAAATATTAGTTCCTCATAAAGCTAGAGGCAAATAATGGAGAGGGTAAAAAGAGAAGGGAGAGGCTGGGAGGGAGCCTGAGATCCATATATGGTGTTGAGCTGAAGGCACTCTTAGATGAAAAGTAATTACACTGCCACGAAACCCACAGGTAAACAGCCCGTGTCCTAATAACAGATGTTGTCACCGCACAGCAAAAACAAAAGGATTTTGAATGCATATGCCTGGCTAGGACCCTCACTTGTCTGCAGCCCCTCAATTTCTCGGTTCATCTGAATGCCAGTGGGTCGGATCCTGGTTTTGAGGCTCACCCAGGGGCTGTGGGGTGCCAGGACTCAGGTACAGAAGCCTGGTCTGCAATTAGCACTGTGTATCTCTTGCGATGTACCTTGTGACAATCAGTTGATCCAGTAACACAATCAAATAGTCAGGATTTAAAAAATACCTTGATTTCTGAATTAGAAATTGCAGTGAATTTTTACTTAAAGCAGGTGTTCCTATGGTGTGAGAAGATGTAGCTTCAGCAGCAATGCGAAATCTTCCAGTGCTTGTAGACCAGCATGATTTCCCATGCATATGGATGAAAACAGAGGAACTATTTGTATTTTCCCCAAAAGACTCCACCAATGTCTGACATGTTACCGCAGGTCTTCCAGCAGAGTAACAAAGAAAACAATAGTTTTCCTCTGTGGTCTCGTTGACTCTCTTTTAAGAGTTCTGGCTTGGTATTAACAAGTAAACAATGTTTGCTTCTGCTAGATTGCCTTATGCTACAGAGATAAAATAAAATTACCAGGAAGGGAAGGTTTTATAAATGAGTTACTGGGGTTTTTTTCCCTTTCTGAAAACAACCCAAACCAAATGCTGCCAACCGAAAGGAACAAGGGGAGAAGTCACTGAAGGAGGAGGTGATTAGATATATATTTATTGCATTTGTAGGAGTACATTATTGCTGATTCAATGAAATAAGAAAATTGTTTAGGCTTGCCTGAATGAGCATTACTTTATCTAATCAACCTTTTCTAAATTGGTCTTAATGTACTTCTATAAATACATTATTTCCAAACCCCAGGTTGTGTGGGCAGTATCAATTCTGCTCTGGCACTGAAATATGCCCACCCTTTTGTTCCATGTTGGAAACATTATATTTTTCTCCACACACACCCCAGAAAGAGAGGTTTGGAAATTGGTGGGAAGGATAATGGACTGTGTGTGGCAGAGAGGGACGAGTTATTTAGTGGTGGGGTGCCAGCTGCTCTGTAGGCAGGCTGCTGAGCACAAGCGTGGGCTGCTGTAGGTGTAGGGCTGATTTTGGTAACCTTCTGGTAGCTTTCCTATGTCCTTCAGGCTAAGAGGACTTGGCATCCTTGTGCCCACAAGGTCTCTGGAGTAAGTAGCTTTTCCTGGGGCATGGGAAACCAAAATGCTTTGGCATTTAAGTCCTGAGAAAACTCTGTGGCTTGGGACTCAATTGCTGCCAGGCTCAGTTTGGGGCTTTTTAGAAGATAACCTCCAAAATGTGATGCAGAAGGCTGATTTCATGAGGAAAAAGAAGGGTGCTCTGCCAGAGTTAGCATAACCTCAGGCAGAGGACCTGTGGTGGCACTGATTTGGGTGTGAGAAAGGGAAGAGCTGCAGCCAAGCCCTGAAAGGAGCCGTGTGGACTTTGCCCTGAGGAGCTGGAATTGGGGACTAAGCTCTCATCCTGGTGCTGGTGGGCAGGGAAGTTTCTGGCTAAGCAGCTAAAGGAAGGTCTGCCTTGCTGGCAGAGCATGCTCCTACCGGAAATTAAGCTGGGACTGTTCCCTTAAACACATTAAGTGGTTGTAATTGTGTTGTTATTAAGCCGAGGTGATATATCTAAAGGTCTTCATGCATGGATCATGAAAAAGCTAAGTAGCGTTACGGGGCTGGGAAGTAATAAACCATGGATTCATGCGAAAAAAAACCCCCAAACCAACAACCCTTGTCAGTTTTGCCTTTGATAAGCAGTTAATTTATCTCAGAACTGGCAGAATTCCCTGTAGTTTGCATAGGGAATTTCTAAGTTGTGCTGTGAATATCAGAGTAATATTTGGCTATCTGAGACAACTGACAAGTGTTGGAGCGTGACAGCTATTGGGAAAGCAAATTGCAAAGACAGGTTGAGTCTGAATATATTAGAAAGTAAAGGCTGCTATAGGTGTGTATTACGGCAGAACAAAAGGCACGATTGCTTTAGAATGATAGCAGAGGCTCTCTCTCCATTAGCACGTGGGATGATGTCTTGGGAATGGATTCATAGGCTGAAGCAGCGTGCTGTGAATCTTTCAAGGCCCCTGTTTTGTGCTGGCTGTAGCTTGGCCCCTTCAAAAAACCTAGAGCAGGCACTGTGAGCAACAGTGCCCTCCCAGGACACATCTTCAGGTCAGGTTTTATCCCCCCACGAATCGATGGGTTGCGTTCTAGGTTATAGGTCCACATGATGCTCAGTAGTTAGAGAGCAGCCCCAGGTAAGACTGTGAGGGGACCAGGCATCGTGGCACACAAGAACAGCTCACGCTGCCGAGGGACCTGACAAGCGACACAAAATCAAATCTGTAACTTGGAACCTACAGCTGAGGAGCTCCGACTGTTTGTTTAGGTGTTAAAATGCCTGTGGGGTTGGGGATCAGAAGGAGGGCTGCTGCAAGGGTGGCAAGGTAAGGTCTCTCGGGGCAGACTGTGTAGGGCAGTGGTAGCTGTTGCATTGGGGGGTGTGGCAGGAGAGCAAGCTTAAGAAATCTGACAACAACCAGACTGTATTTGATCCCTGCAAGGCACTATGAGAAGTTTAATGCGTGGCCTTCTGCAAAAGCAAAAACATCATCGTTTGTAACCTTTTAAGCAGCAGTCTCATTGAAGGGAAATAACAGATAGCAATCTGGGTTTTTATTTATTTGACATACTTCAGAATAAAGATGAGAGCTGGTTTCTTCATTTGTTCATCTTGGGAATGACATACAGCTCTCTGAGTAAGCCACACATAAGTTTCACAGACTGTGGTGGTCTGTTTTAGTTTTTTTAAGAGCTATCGAGTAAATCCAGAGACGAGCAGATAATGTACTCAGCTTGAAAATGATAAGCATGGAGATATGAAAGCCATTCCTTTCTGTGCTGTTGAAATGGAAAGATTAGTGGAAATGTCATGGCTTAGAATTCATGAAGCAATGTTTCCCTAATCAAGTATCAGAATAAATTGCCAGAGTACAGTATATTTCTTTTACATGAGAAGACTCTGTCTGAAGGCATGCTGAAACAGGTGCTAGAAATAGATGTAGAAACCCTTATACATAATGTTCTGCATCACAAGGCTTATCTCCTAATTGTGTTGTGCCTGTGATTAGCTGCTATAAAACAGCTCAGCGTACAACTTCATAAATACTTGCCATAACTCGCTCTGCAGGAGGGGCCTGCCCAAGCATAGAGCTGCCCATTTACCTTGGCGGGGGGTATGGCCCGTGGGTGCCTGGTGGTGATGGCTGCATCCTTTGACTCTGGAGCAGGGAGGACCTAAAGCCTTGCTTTTGCTTCAGAAGAGCTCTTGGCAGTGCCTGCAAGTGATTGGATGCTTTCTGGTGCAAGTGGTGAGTGGCCATACCCATATTGCTTCTGTCATTCTTGGGAGATGCAGAAAAGTGCCAGATGTAGGAAGAACGGGAGATAGAATTTGCAGAAGCATGTCCTATACATACAAATGTAAAAATATATATACACATGCACATGCCCTGCTGCTCCTGAGCTGGAGGTTTCTGCCCCATCAGGTCTGGACACTAATTAGAATGAGTGACTTCTCAAAAACCTTAAAAATTTATTTAAATTAATGAGCTTTCTTCACTGAAACAAATGAGGGACAAATCACTCCAAGTGCTCTGCTGACAGATCTTCTGACCAGGAGCACAGGTGGGGCAAGTGCCCCCAGCACTTCCCAGGATGGTGTGATCTTTGTGCTTCCCTGTTCTGCAGAGGAAGCAGACTGGAAAATAGCTCTGCTTTCTTCTGAAGATGCTGTGTGAGCAGAGAGAGGAGGATGCTCCCTGGTAAGGAGAGGTCTTGAGGTAAGTAGGAGATGAGGGACATAAAGCAGAAGAAGCACAAAACCTGATGGAACAACATAGGATAACTCCCTACTTACTGACCTTGTAATGCGAACCCCATGAGCTCAGTAAGTGTGCCAAAAAATATTGCGTGCTATTTTGAGGTTATATTACCTTTTTTATCCAGCATGGACAAAATTCATGCTCTCTGGTCTGGACTGAGATTTATAGCAGTGGAGGATATTAGTACTTTTCCGATTACGGCGCTCTGGCGGAAGGAGACTTCCATGGCATCCCTCTTGCTGCTAGAAGGCTGGCAGCCTGTGCCTATGCCTGCACGTGTATTATCAAGAGTTATTCATTTCTTTTGGATGCAAAACTAAAATTAGTGTCCCTTGGCTTTTTCCTAACTGAAAATGGTTTTTTAAATATGTAAGAATCAGAAATAATTTTTTTGATACCTTGGTCCTTTCCTGAGTTATCATTCACATGATCATTTGTCATTAGGCACTGCGGGCAGGAGGTTAATTGTAATTGCATGGTCATCTGGACCATTGTGTGATTTGAAGCAGAGTTTCTCTGCTGTGTCAGGTCCAACAGTATATTATTTGAAAGCATTAGTGCCAGGTTGCTCTTTAAATCTGCCAGGGGGAGCTGAGGAAGAAGTGATTTAAGCCTTCGATTTAGTGCTCCTCTTGCTGTCCGCTTCAGGCCACTTTACTTGCGATTGCAGAATGTGAGCAGAATTAAAATACAGAATTTTTAAATAAAATCAAACCCAAAGTAGCAACCGAGAAGGTGGAACCCTTCATCATGGTAACTTAATACCATGTATCTTTGTTGACAGCTCTATATGTAAATCACTAATTATTCTAAACTATTCAGTTCCCCTCCAGGAAATCTCAACTTCTACATTAAAGGCTGGCTATAAGGAATTAAAGCCTTGCGCCAATTCCCCACAGGTTTTATTAAGCTGTGGAGAAAACCCAAGGTTTTTTTTTGCATCGTAAGTAACAGTGATAGAGAGGTCAGCAATTTACTTACAATCAGTGGAGATTACTGGGTTTGCAGCCATAATTGTAAGCACTTTATGGCCTCAGTAATACATATTTTCTCCGTCGGTGGAGCAGCAAGGTAAGGAGGACACGACTGGCTCTGCTCAGCTGAGGTCTCCTTTCATCACTTTATGCCAGAGGTGATACACAGGAGTGCTGTGAAGGTGCACAGCTGCTCGGGGATGTCTGTCATGGGTGCTTTTTGACACAAGCTTTTTTCAAGCCTTCCCTTTTCTGGGGATAGCAGGTCATTTGCAGACCCGCCTGATGTCTGGGCCCAGGTTTGGTGGCTTTGGAGGTGTCTGGCCCAGCTGTGGGTGTTGTGGTTTGGTACTGCTCCCAGGCTGAGCTGTAGGTTGGTGTGTGTGGTGGTATGGGACGTGCCCTCCCGTAGCCATGGGATGGCCAGCTCTCCTGTCCATCGCACAGCACCCAGCTGGTCCCGTGTGAGCTGGCGGATGGCTGGGTGCTGGACTCATCCTGTGATCTCTCAGATGTGTTGGACCATGAGAACTGTGTGTTCAGTGGCATGGCCTTTGAGAGGAGAGGGCAAGAGGAAGATGCCTCTCACCACCCTGGTGTAGATGTGTCGGGAGCAGCTGCCATGCATTCTGGAGGAGGAAGAGGCAAGCCCTTGCCTGGTCGTGCAGCCTGTAGGCAGCACTGGTGTGGCTGATGCTGTGTAGAGGCCCTGTAGTGATACTGGCACATGTTGAAAGGTAAGGTATGGTTTAAACACCACTATTTAACGCTTTTGTTCTGAATTTTAACTAGAGTTGTGTATTCAGTTTTGCTTTTAAAACATGCTTGCAGAGATGCAGGAATCACCCAGACTATCAGAATCCCTTTCTTATCTTTGTACATCAGCCAGTTTCCGTAAATCTCTAAACTCTGGTTACTGTCTTGTTTAAATGCTACATTCATTCACTGTTGTTTCATCTTTGTAGCTATTTTGTACTCTATTTCGTTGTAAATCACTTGCTTGCTTCTGGTCCAAAGTTCTTTGCAGGGAGAAACAAGCTGAAGGCTTCTAAATTCATACATTATCCCTGGAAGAGACAGCTTCATCACCTTCTGCATCTTTCCTCAGGCTGGAAAAAGGCAGCCTTGGAAAGCAAAACTTCCTATTTAGATTTATTCTTGAATCTAATTTCTCTCGAGCAAATGAAAGAATCCTTTTTTTCTCTCTCTTCTTAAAAAAAAATTAAGACTAGCCAAAAATCTTTCTGTGGATGAGTGTACACTGATCCTGTGCTTTCTCCAACTCTTTCTCCTTCTACCTTCTTTCTCCTCTACCGTCTATTTATGTTGTTCTTGGCCACCTTTCTCGAAGGAGCTATTGATTAAAGGATGCAAACTGTCTCAGATCCTGCATATCAAGCTGCTCTTTTTTTTCAAGTTGCTCAGTATGTGAACAGCGTCCATTTTTGCACTGCAGTGCAGCTTTACCCAGATACCTGGTCTTTCCATCTCTCTCTTTTTTTTTTTTTTCTTTGCCCTCCCATGCTGCTAAGTGGACATCTTGTCAAATCCTGTTTGCACAGACTGACAGCTATAGAGGTCTTGGAGAAAAAGCCAGATCCCTGCACATACACTCTAACAAACAGAATCAAAATGTCAAGGCACAAATGAAATATATCACTGTGCTTCCCTGTCAGATTTTGCTAATATCACCTGGCTAAATTGACAGAGGAACACCTGCAGCAAGTTAACCTATTTTTATTAGCAGTTGTTTCACATATTTATATTTGGTTATGGATATAGGGACTGCTGGGGGGAAAGCTTTCAGTTATTTCCTCCTAGGATGAAATACCCCCCGTTCTTCATGCCAAAAGACAGTCGGGGCAGTGAAGTCACTCTCAAATAGCACAGCAATTAATAAAGAAAGAAAAAATAATTTCACAGTCTGTTGTTAAATTAGCAATTCTTTAGAGTGTCTGGAGTTTCTGACAGAATTAATATGCACTCTGAAGCCGTGGGCAGCCTTGGTGCATATCATTTGCCCAACAGCTGTAAGAGCCTAATGCAGAGACAAGGAGTGGTGCTTGATTGCAAGGGAAATACTGGAATTATCTGTCTAGTAATCATTTAGCAGCCTTGTTCGCAAATAATCAAGAAACATTTGGATTTGGATTACATCCCTCATTCTTTCAAGACAAATGTAGGAGAAACAGTGGCTGGAAAACGATGTGTTAAGTAACACGGGTGAAAAAAAGGCAGGGAGCAACATACATTTGAACAGGGAGAAGGAAATATACAATAAAAGTGCAATAAATTTCCCATGGATTGAAGGGGAGTATTTTTATAGCAGCTTTCTGCAAATTGAATGCATCTACATAAATAATGTAGCGACACATTTAATTGCAACTATTTATTTTTAAATTTGGCTGGATGATGAGAGAATTTCTGCTCAGAATAATGAACCTTGTGTTTTTACCACTTGCACAAATTTGAAAAAAATAAATTGTGAATGGTATTTGGGCTAAGTCTCGGAGCCACAGAAGTTTCTGGCTGCTCTCTAGTGCATCTGAAAGAAACCAACATCCAAAAGTGCATCCATATGGAATGGATGCTAGATATTGGAGAGGCCAAGAGATGACAGGGAGGAAAATATTACCAGTCCATACTTCAGTCAGGAAACTCCCATTTGGTCTTTGATTGCAAAGTGTACCTCTTCAAATAAAAGAATTGATAGTGGACTTTTTACATTTGCCTTCTGCTGGTTTTGCTGTTGGTTCTCATTTTCAGACTTTCTTCTCAAAAAGGCTAGCAAACTCCTTTTCCCTCTCAGGTTTGTTTTTCCTTCTTCTTCTTCATGACAAGACTGATTTTTCATATTCTCCTGCAGTCTCTACATTTCAGGGCTGCTGAGAGGACAGGCAGCATCTTCATGTACTATCCTCACCTACTGGGTATCACAGGGTAGATGCCACAGCACTTGACAAGGCTTTGAAAACAAGGTGTGGAATTGGAGCTAGCAGTGAGGAATGGCAGGCTGTTGAGGGTGGTTGTGTTTGAGACGTAAGACAAGCAGGTTGCAATCCTTTTTCTTGCAAAAGGCATAGGTATGCCAAACCAAGGGTGCAGTGCCCTTGTGCGCGTGCCAACTGCTCCCTTTTCTCCCCTCCTGTTGTCTTCCAGTCTTCCCTTGAAGATATCCAACATTAATGGCTTATCTAAAGCAGAAGGTTTGGTTTGGGTTTTTTTCCCTGCCTTAGAAAGACTTTTCAAGTTGATGGCAATGCAAGGGTGCGGAGATGCAGCAAAAATTACAAATAAAGGCAGTGCTGGGTTTACAGAGCAAATAGGCTCGTAAAGGCAATGCTTATTTCTTTGGATATAGCTGTAGAGCCATGTGAGCTACACGTGAGCAACAGTATTCCTTTTTATTAGTTTGAGAATTAAATCTCCATAAATCAAGCTTTGGCAGCTCACAGTCTTAAATAAAAAGCCAGTGAGAATGGCCAAATGAGAATGCAAAGTGTGCTTCAGGCTAGTACTTTATGGTATGGGGAGATGGATTTGGCAGGAAGGACATCATGGCAAGGCTTCATGTAGCAAGAGGGAAGGCAGTGTTTGCTTTGCTTTACTTTTTGCTTCATATGTGAATTTCTGGAACAGTTGCATATGTCAAACAGCCATTTTTGGGGCAAGAACAAAGCCCATGAGAAGAGGCAGTGGACAGGGATGTTAGCAGGATGTCTCCTCCCAGTGGATGCTTTTGTCTCATAAAAGTACTGTTTATAGTCTGATAAAATATCTTCTCCGGATATAACTGCATTTTTTTTTTTCCTCTGGGCTTTTGCATTTTTTCTGCCTGGGCTGGAGTCATGGCAGTTCTAGCTAGTTCATGGCAAGGATGACCCAACTCCAGCATCCAAAAGCCACAAGGCTCCCTGCCCGAATAGTGTTGAAATCGGCTTCAAAACCAGGAGGTTTAAAGTGTCAAGTTAAATTGTTATCTTGGGTTTGAACGCTTTTTATGAGCAGCAAGTTTTCCTCCAGAAACAGGAGAGATTGTTCTGAAATAAGTTCTCTGAAGGATCACAGTGCAGAAGAAAAGCTCCCAATATTGTCAGGCTGACATGGGAAGAGCCAGCAATGCCTCAGGTTGCCCTTTGTTGAGCTTGTTCCTAAGGAGGAGCTGTTTGGTGGAGATACTTGGCAAGGCAGATGAACTGTAAAGTGTTGCAGTGTTCATCTGACCCAAAGGGGTAGTTTAATCAGGTTAACAAATAATCTCAATAATTTTATGTCTGGTTAATTAAATTGAAATGATGAAGCATTCTGTCTGCATGTGAGGGGATAACTGCTTGATGTTTTTGCACTTGGTTGTGTGTTCAGGGCTTGCTCAGCTTTCCTTGTTAAATTTCTCAGAATATTAATATTTGCCATGTCCTCCGTGCACACACTCCTTGATTTGTGGCCTCCTAACCAAAGCCAGAGCATCTCATGGTAAACGTATCAGGGCAGAATTTAGCTCAGTGAGACCTTCATCTGTAACTCCAGCCAGTGTGCTCCAGAGCAAAAACCCATGAGCTTCTGTGGAAGGAGGCATGACTGAAGAGAGGTGTTCCCCAAGATATATGTTCATGATTCTTTCTCTGCACCTTTCAGCTGCCTACCCTTGGCAAAATTGACTAGCATCACCTGTACCTTAAATTTGCAATGACAACAAAATACCCCAACAAAAACCACACACCAAGAAACACCACTGCCCCAGAATCATTGCTCTGTGCATAAACCTATTTAGCACACTTAGTTCTGTCAACTCTGGATAAATCCTTCCTATCTTTTTTTGGTCAGGACTGTAAAAGATCCATTTCCATCGCCCTCTGATGGAATTTGAATAGATGTGTCTGGAGTGACATATGTTCAGCCATAAATTACAGAGGAACAATTTTAAAACAAATTGTCTGCAGCCAATCCTGCGGAATTTACCTCCTGAGACAGATGATCATAAAGCTAGAAGCAAACAAGCCCTTAAACATTTGATGCCAGCTTTGAAAGGATCCTTTTGAGTAGGTGTTAGCATCACTGTAGATTGGTGGGATGCTGCCTATTTTGGACCAAATACTTAGCAGAGGAAAGGCTGATTTATACCAGCAAGAAATCTTGTTCACACAAACAAAGTTGAGCAAGGTAGAGCCAATCAGAGGGAAATATCGTAAGAATTTTTAATTCTCTTTACTGTCTGCATATGCACAGTTTATTAGTTCAGGCTAAAACCTTAAAATGTTGGTAGAGTAAACACACATGGCATAAATCATCAAAATAAAGCCTCCCAATCGTCATATTTCTTAACCACAATGGCTCGCAGTTGTCCAAACCACAACATAATTAAAGAATATTTCTTTCTTTGCCGGTTGGCCTCCAGATCCCTATGGCAGACTGAACCAAAAGACTAAAACCCTTTTATTGTACTATTGTGCCAGCAAACATGTAGCTTTGAAGAGCCCTATCTTCCAGGAGATTTTGCCAACTGATCTTTGCATTACTGTCTGTAATAGGTGTATACAGATGGACATGGCGGGGGGGGGGGGGGGGGGGGGTGCGCTTTTT
>VZRQ01006118.1:488-109424 GCA_013397975.1 Machaerirhynchus nigripectus | reverse complement strand
GTGGGGGGGGTGGGGGGGGGAGTTGGCTGCATCATTTTCAAGTTTGAGCCTGTCCCCCAGTTGCCATTAGGGACAATGCTTGTTATTGCTATTCAGTCAATGCCGCTGTCGAACTCGAGGGAGTTCTGTGGCTTGTCCATCAATCCTCCCCTCGCTTAGCACTGGCAATGCAGCTTGAATGTGTAAGTCGCCATTCGCATAACAAAGGATAACCCGGGTGCGTGTCTTTGTGTGCAGAAACCCCCAAAACAGACTCCTGTGCCTCTTGGATTATGTGTGGAGCTGGGCATCTCAAGTTATGTTTACGAGCATGCGGAAACAAATATGTCTCTGCTGCCTTCTGTGTCTTAAATTGTATTTTTCCTTTAGGTGCAGCATTGTAAATCATGGCTTCCTCTGTTTACAGGAGTAAAATGATTTCAGTTTGTCTTCATTAAAAAACCAAAGGCAGTAATTTAGGAGTAATTTAACTGCATCTTTGTCCCACACCTTGCAGAACGAAGTGAAGATACACGGATTTTTATGGGCAGAGAGATTTGTGAAGATACATATTTTATAGATATAATAGATGCAAAAGCTGTAGCAACAGGATGTGGACTTCCTTCTTTTATTGTAAGCCAGATAGCTGGGGTTCAGTGAGATCAACCTGGATCTGTCTCTTGTAGCCAGAGAGCAAGGAAGACCGCAGATGCTGCCTGTGCTGTGAGCTGAAGGAGCCCTTGTAAGAGCATGCAGCTGCTGGTCACAGAAATTTTGGTTTTGCTAGAAAATGACACTTCACCTTAAGCAGTGCTTTCTCTAGAAATGTACCAGTTTCTCTCAGTGTTTTTTTGGAGAGGAAAGTTTGGCAAAAAGAAAGACCCCACAAAACCAAAGCCACCTAGCCCTGCAGTTGACACAGCCTGAGGGAGCAAGCCTGCGCAGTGCCGAGTGCTTTTGAAAAATCTTCTGTTTCCCCTAAGAGCATTTATTTTCCATAGCTTGCTTTCCTTCTGTGAAATCAAACCCAAATGATAGTGTGGGTTTGCATATATGCCAGGATAAATCTCCTTCCCTGCTCCTCCATCACACTGCTCAGAGTTTAGGCTTGACTCAGGTTTTGCCTCATTGATTGCTTAAAATCTTCTTTAGAGCGAAGTCAGAATGTGCAGAAATATAGCCCATTAAGATACTAATGTAAGCATGAGCGTTTTTAAATGTGTTGTGTTCTAGGTATATTTATGTCTTGAAAATGTAGTTTACTTGGGAATTTGATGAATTTTTCAGTGATGCCATGTGATGAAGTTTTATACCATTTAGAAGAAAGACATTAATGTCATTAGTGGCAGTGAATTCTTAGTTTTCTAACAACTACGGTTATGTCATAAATTGTTGTGCGACAATCTAGTGAGCCACGTGATAGAAAAAAGTGGTATTTCAGAGGAAGGAACTGAAAGTACTAATTTATTTATATTCTGATTTTAAAGGTTATTTTTGTGTTCAGAGCTAGAGCTGATTCCAATGCAGAGTGGAAATAATTCAGCCTGAGTTAGTGTGGGGTTGGGCAGGACAGCATCAAAAGACAGTGTTTTCTTAGAATGGAAGAAAAAAATGCTTAAAATAATATTTCCCATTTGAGATCCAAGGTAGGGGCCAAGTCTCTTTCTTCCAAGTGCAGAGCCTGTAGATGCCTCACTTGTCCAGCAAGCCCCAGGACATCACTTAAAAGGACCTTTAGCAGGTCTTGGACTGCAGCAGTGGGTGCTGGACTTCCTGAAAGATGCTGGCAAGTCTACTGGATTGAAGCAAACTGGCAGCTTCAAATTACAGTGTTTTATTAGTGGGTATTTATTTAATTCCCTTCAAATCCCCAAGGCATGCTACAGGAAGCAACATAGCACTATTGCAGATAGAGAGACCAAGCCTAAAAGAGATATAATCGGGGTATTTTACACATTTTTCTGCAGCTTTATAGCTTTGGCAGCAATTTCAGTGTCAGCCTGCAGTTCAGGAGAGCTGTTAGGGAGGGCAGGATTAGCTCTTGGGAGCCTGCTTGTAAATTCTGCAGAAGGATGCTCTGTGGTGGGCTGCTGTAGTTCTTGAAATACTTTTTAGACGAGCTTGGCGTTCATGTGTTTCTGCTTGTTGGGAGACATGCAGACAGTCCGTTGTGGTTTTCTGTTTTGTTTTTTCTTGTAAGTAAAAGAGCGTGTCAGGAGCGCAAGCTGAGGCTTGGAGCCGCTCAGCATTTTAATTGATTCCACATTGTAAAGACTGTACCTCGCTAAACCCTTTTTTAGGTTTTGGACACATCTAAGAGGCAGCAGCCCCCTCTTCTCAGTGCAAACACTTCAAGGCATGGCAGCTCTGGAGAACAGGGGTTGATTTATTTGTAGCTTGTTTTTGCTCAGATCCTTCAACTCTCAAGGCATATTCCCTGCACTGGAGCAATGTGCTAATGAAAGCAGAGTTGATGAGCTACAGAGCTGAAAACACACACACACATACTCCATGTCCTGCTTGTGTTTCAGCTGAGAGCTGCCTCACTGTGGACTGTGGGTCTGTCCATGGGGCAGAACAGTTTACACTGTGGTTACTTTTAAAAGCCGTGACAATTTGAGCTGTGTGTCTCTGTCTGAAGAAGGTGGCAGTCTGGAAAGGTAAATGGGGTTGAGAATGTGAAGAAGAAGCAAAGGGGCTTTCCTGGCTGGGGAGGAAACCTCAGGTTCAGCCAGATAACCTGTGCTCTGTCTAGGGTAGGCATCCTTATCCTCATTAATTTTTGTCAGATTTAGTCCTTTAGCTTTATTTATGGATTAGTGGCACTGCCTTATGAGTTACACTTGTGGTTTCTGATTACTGTGGAGACTAATTTGGTGCTCTGCAAGGGAGACAGAGTGTAATTCCTGTTTGAGTTTTATTTTCTGGGACATATGAAATGTCGCTTTACTGATCCTAAGCATTTAAGTACTGTGAGCTTATCCTCCCAGCATCTCAAGAGTGCAAAGAGAGTAGTAAGTTGGACCTTTTCTATATCTCCTGGGGTTTCAAGGCTTATAGGGTCATGTTTCCTAGCTTCTCTCTCTACAGGGGCAAAACTGGAATTCCCACTAATACTAATTATGGGATGAAGAGACAGAGTATTTTACAAGCAGCTGGCTGACGTTTCACATTATCCCTTGTTCTTGTGGGACACTTTAACTTGCTGGATGTCTGCTAGAAACTCAACACAGTGCAGAGGAAGCTGTCTAGGAGGTTCCTGGAGTGTGTGGAATACTAACTTGTTGACACACCTGGTGAGTGAACCTACCAGGGGCAGTGCCCTGATAGACCTGCTGCTTATGAAGAAAGTAGGGCTGGTGGGAACTGTGGTCAAAGGCCGTCTTGGGCATTGTGACCAAGGAATTACAAAGTTTTCGATTCTTGGTGAAGTAAGGAAAGGGGTCAACAATACCTGCCTTGGACTTCTGGAGGGCAGACTTTGGCCGGTTCAGAAACAGTCCTTAAGAACAGAAGACACCAGGAAGGCAGGACATACTTTAAGAAGGAAATGTCCATGGCAGCTGGTGACAGGATGAGAGGAAATGGCCTCAAGCTGCACCAGGGGAGATTCAGGTTGGACATCAGGCAGAATTTCTTCACTGAAAGGGTTGTCAAGCATTAAAACAGACTTCCCAAGGAAGTGGTGGAGTCACCATCCCTGTGAGTGTTCAAGAAATGACTGGATGTGTCACTTGGTGCTATGGTTTAGTTGACATGGTGGTGTTCATTCAAAGGTTGGACACAATGATCTTGGAGGTCTTTTCCAGCCTTAATGATTCTGTGATTCTATGATAGCTGGGTGGTTTTACTGAAATGGTCATGTGAATATGGAAACCCTCAGATGTGGTCCTTGCTTCCAGCACGTGTTGCCTTGGGTCAGTGTGCAGCGAAGGCATGGGGCAGCTGGAGAGGAGACCAGCCCTGCCTATGGGCTGCCGTCTTCAGCCAAAGCTCAGGGAGGGGATGGTTACAGGGATGCAGCTGCAAATCATTTGAAGTTAAGGGTTGCAGAAAATAACCTGCCAAGCAGTTCCAGCTGGTTGATGTTACTGGCTTGTTCTCCCCTCTTTTTGCTGTGTCTCCTCCCTGGTACTCGCTGTCTCTACTGCTGGTACAGCACATTCAGCATGTTGTTTGCAGAGGCCGGTTTTCACTGTAAGAGGACCAGTGGTTTGACCTCCGCCCACCCACGTTCCAGGAGCCAGTGTCTTTCAGCAGGGCTCTTGTGGGCTCCCCTCTGCAAGGTACTAAGACAGTTTCTAATCTGGTTGCTGCTGGTTTAAGGGATCAGCTCACGCCACTGCTGTCCCAAGATGCTCTTGCTGTCATCCTTCACTGCATCCATCTCTCTCTGGCCCCTTTGAAGTGTGCAGCAAGAGGCTGCACAGATGTTAATGCTCTGTGCATGCCACATTTTGTGGTTGCTATTAAAAATAAAAAGAGTGAAATTGATTTGCTAATAATGGATGTGCTACTAACAGAAACACATCCCACTTGTACCTAACACTAGCAGGTTGTTTATGGCATATTTGCTGTCTCTAAAAATAATAATTCTTTTTCTAGCGACCAATTTAATTTAAAGACTATTTTCACACATCGCTGGCTGTTAATCAGTTAAAGAGTTTTAATATTAAGAAGAAAGAAGCAGATCTCATCAACAGCTTAAAACTTGATTTCATTTCTTTTCAGTTGGCTTGCAGCAGATTATGGGGAGTCTTAAGCTCATCTTATTTCTCCTGCTTTCCTATCCCCTTTAAAAGAGAGATAGTACCATTATCTGTATGACTGTACAGTACTAGTTCTGTGTATCCTTTCAATAGCTGGTGAATTGAAAATACTGAGATAAAAATATAAGAAGACTAAAATAAGATTTAATTAGGAATTAAACACCAGACACCCATGTAATTTTAAATGAAATCATGTATGCTTCATGAAGAGATTATAAAATTGACTGTCAGAAGAGGAATGGTAGGTTAGAGACCAAAACCCAAGATATGTGCAAAGTAAGTTGTTTTTGGCCCTGCTCTGCTCTGAAATGAATTTCCTAAATGTCTGAGACATTGCCACCAGTGGCAGAAAATGGACAGGGTACCAGCTCCTGCTTTTGGCTGTTGAGCTCAGCCAAGGCTGTGCTCATCCACCTACCGTGATACTTGCTCTGCAGTGTGGAGGTGTAGGGTGCCCCTGGGTCAGCTTTCATCTAAACAGGGTCCGTTTCATCACAGCATCTCTGTCTGTTTAAACAATTGCTGCTTGAACCATCTCACAGGCCGTCCTCTCCTTTGTGCTGTGTACAAAACAAACACAGGGAAGGATACAGAGGAAAGCGTAGTAGATACTAGTTATGCCTGAGACACCCCTGGAGCTACAGCTGCTTCTGCTCTTGAGCATGGTAGTGCAAGTGGGGTTTCCATCATGAGAGCCTGGAAGACTGTGCTGGGGGAACCCTGAAAATCCCCCTGTCCTCCCCAAAGCATCTGGAGGTCTTTTCCAGCCTCAGCCAACACCATTCACTGTGGCGCTCATTGCATTTATTTTCATTTTCTATACTCCCCTTTTTTGCATAACCCATCTCCTGTCCCTGAATTCTTCCTTTTTAACTGACACAGGAATATTTCACCTCAGTCCAACAGGATGCTGCTCTGCTGTCTGTTTGTTTTGAGGACTCATGCTGAAATCGTCAGTGTAACATAATGCTCTTGAGTATTCCTCCTAATACTTTTTGAATAGACGTGGGGCTTACCTGACCCATGAGAGCCTGCAGTTTATACAAAATTGGTCTAGTCAGTTCTATTTCACATCTCTCATTAAAACATGGGTTATGGGCCTTATGCATCTCTTGGCTCCGTATTTATCCATGAAAACCACACATTCCCTTTGAGCAGAGCTACGTACCATACCATCATCATCAAGCTGCACCTCGTTGAAAATCTGTCAAGGAAAACGGACTTATTTTGCATTTGCTGCTTTGCACAAAATAGAAGCACGGTAAACTCTTGTGCTGTAATGATTTTCTGTCTGTCTTGATAGAACATAATGAGATAAATTCAAGTCCTTTTTTGAGGGCTAATTACATTGAGTACACACTAGATGTGCGCTGCCATCGTTGCACATTTTCTTGCTTTCATTCCCCCATCTCTGTTGTCTGTGTGTGCAAGTAGGTTTGATTTGGCTTTGAAATACAAACTGTGGGCTAGAGAGGAACCATTTGGTGGTCTGCTCTCCCAGACGACTCTCCAGAGACTGTATAACAGTCCTTGCTGTAGGTAGGGCAGCATTTGAAGGTGATTGTGAAATAAATAAAAGAACTTACCTATGAGGTATCCCCAACTGAGGGATGTACCATAAAGCATGAGGGCAGCTTGTGCCAGGTCTGCTAAAAGCCATCAAGAATAGATTCAGCCCTAGATATGTTCACTGGTCCTGGTGTCTGAGCACAAAGCAGAATGACTGCACCCTACAGATGGATACCACAGCTTAGGAATGGAATACTGGTTGGATGATGAGCAGTTTTTGAAAATGGATTTTTAAAACCTGTAAGTCCCTCCAGTCCAACTAGTTGTTCCCTGCCTGTCTTGTGGGAAGAAAGGGAAGTTGGGGCATAGTGTGGGAGGGTGCTCTGTTTGGGGAGGTCAGCAGGGAGGTGATCACCCCCTACAGCAGGGCGGGGCAGCTGCAGATCCATGGTGGTGACCTGGCAGCCTGTGCTGGGCTTGGGACCTACTGCGTGGTGCTTGCTGTGAGAGGTGTGTAGTGCAGGCAAGACTGTGGAGCTGGGGCCTGGGGGAGGTCTGTTGGATGCTCTTGAAGCACACCACGTTTGATGCATGAGTGAGCTTCATCACCAGAGACTTTCTGTTCAGCTCTGGGAGTTAGGAATTCATGCTCAAGTGTCTCACCTTTGGTGAAGAAACTACTGACGTGAAAGGGAAGGTGTCAAGAGAGTTCCTCTGGTACTGCAGGAAGCAGAGCCAACTTTAGAAGCAGTTGTCCTAGTTGGTCCATCAGAGGAAAGGGATCACTAGTAAAAACCTGTACTTTACCTACAGTGAAGATGAATTCTGTCATCACTTGCTGAGTTTTAGCACATGCTGCGATTGTCTGGGACATTCCTGATGGGATAATATTACTGCTTTCGCTGTGAACTCATTTTCTTTGCAAGCTAATTACAACTGGGAAAGTTTGAATGCAGATGGGAAGGCTCTGGGATTTCCAGGTAACTTCACCAAGTCTGATAGCAGATCTGTGCATCATTAATATCATACTGGGAAGAAATATTTTAAAGAAATTCAGAAGAAAGAAAGGTAACAGCACTTTGGAGCTGCTTTAACATGTCTCCATGTCTCTGCCTTTTGAGACAAACAGAGAATCAACGTTTCCTCCTTTTGCTAACATTGCATTTGTAATTCTGTATATAATGGTATGATACAGAGCCAGCTGGGTGTTTTCCTAAAAAAAACACTTGCAAACCTGTGGCTGTCACTGCTTCTGGCTGAGTGTGCGCACACAGGTGAAGTACAGGGAGCTCCGCGCAGGTGAAAAAGCACTTGTTTCAGAAGGATGGCAACAAGATATTAATGTATTCATTTCAAACTACTTAAAAAAAATCCCAAGCTACCCGTAGCCATGTATGTGTAAGAAAAAAAGTAGCTTTAAGATCAAGTCTTTGTGCCTCATCATGCATATATATTGGAGCTGGAAGGAATATCTTGTATGGTGAGCATGCCTGGTTCAAACTATACCCAGAATAGTCTGTCATATGGAGCACTTTAAAATTCATCACAGGTTTGCAGGGGAAAGACCCTAGGGAAGTAGCCTTATCACAATGTCTTAAAGATGTCGCTCTTGAGATCCCCTCCACCACTGTGTCGCTATTTGTGTGCTGAGACATTGATTTCTGGGTGTAGAACATCTTAAACAAAAACCATTAAATGTATTTTACCTGTTTTCCTAAGACTAAATGAAAAAAAAAAATCACAGTAATGTTTTCTAAAGCAGAGCCCAGAAGATGTTACCTCTAATGCATTCCACAAGGAAAATAAATACCCAGCAATGGCAGATGCTAGGGGAAAAACACTAATCAACAAATTCACATTCTCTTTTCATGCAGATATTTAAGTATACACTATCTGTTAGTGGCATAGACTGTTTTAAAATATGCAAACTAAGTAGCTACTGAGTGTTTGTCTGTTTTATAGCTGAAGATATGGTTTTTTTTTAAAACGAAATGTGAAGAGACTAATTTTATGATGGGAGAGCTTAGCCTGTGGTTCTTCTTTTCACAGTATGCAGACCTGGGTTCTTCAAAGCTTCACCCCACAGTCCATCCTGCAGCAAATGTCCCCCTCACAGCTACACACTTGATGAAGCATCCACATCTTGCCTGTGTGAAGAACACTATTTTAGGAAGGAATCAGACCCACCTACAATGGCCTGTACAAGTAAGCATGTGCTTATAGGGTTGTTTTTTTAATGCTTTCGAGCTGTTCCTGTACTGTGACTAGACATTATGATACTAACTAATGTGCTTTTTCAGGCTCTGCAGTGGAGTCTGAACTAGTCTTGACACACTTGTAATGTCACTGTCTTTGTCCGCCATACTTCCAATTACACGAGAAGAGACTTTTCAGTGCTTTTCGCTTCAAAAGCTGGCGTCAAAGCCAGGAAGGGTTTTTGTAATGAGCAAATTCTCCGTCTGTCCCCCTGCACTCCTGGGTGGGCTCAGCCGGCAGCATGGCACCAGACATCCGTGTCAGCGCGCGCACGGGTACCAGCGCAGGGCACGCACGCGGAATAAACAACATGTAGTGCTTGCCAGCAGCAGGCATGGGTATAATCTCTGTGGGCTGCTTGGTGTCATCTCATAGCTCCTTTTCAGTAAACAAGCAGGGAGAGAGCCCTGTCTTTCCAACGTGTCTGGAGATGGTCACTCTTCTCCAAAACTCTGTGATGGAAACTGCTTCTCCAAAGTGCAGAACTTATCCCCTGGGTGTAGGGTGCGGGCAGTGTAACAGGCACACTGGGTACTGGGAGCCCAAGGTGGAGTTGGTGTAATCAGAATCATTAATTTTACCCTTCTCCTGGCAACCATGAGCTGTCCTGTTAGCTGTATCTTGGAAGTCCCTTGTTCAGTTTATGTTTCAGATACTTAGGGCCACAATTTGCATGCCCCCAGCTCGTCCTGCTGAGTATAGCACAGATCTGAGCTGGGCTGTCATGCTCCAAATGTAATTTTTGTGGTCCAGAAGTGGCTGCAAATTACTGAAGTGGAGTTGAACTACTGGTGCAGGAGCAGTTGGGGCTTCCAAGAAACTTAAGCAATGGAGGAAAAAATAGGTTTATGGCTCCATACATGCTCAGAGCTACTGGACGATGGTGCAGAGGTGATTTCCATACTGTAGGGAAGTACCTTGCATCATGTAGGAATGGTAGTGGCTTTTGTGCCTTTCCCAGTGAATACAGATGTTGTTCCTAGCTTCCCAAGTTTGCACTTCAAAAAGGGAAAGAAAAAGTCTGTTCCTGCTGGAGAGACAATCCCTCAAAGGAAATTGCCCTTGGCAGCTCTCTGCTTGCCCGCAGGAGGCACTTGGAGCAGAATTGGGTCCCTTGAACTCTACCTTTGATTTTCACCAGGCAAAGGAGCAAGGCTGTTGGAAGCTGTGCTGCAGGGAAGGAGAAGGCAGCCTTAGGCAGCACTGGAGTCACTGGTGCTGTCAGATCAAAGTGGTCTGGGGGGCTGAGTCATGCAAGCACTTCCCAGTTTATTAAATAGGTATGCCAGTGTCTTTTGGAGCCATAGTCAGGGTGGGTTATAACATGAAAAACCTGATACCAGCGTTTCTTGATGTTCATTTTGCCCCTTGGCCTGACTTAAAAAACTCAGATAAATGTGGTCCAGCATGGTATTGGGAAACACACTGAGCTCTGGAAACACTCATAAAGTAGGCTTTTCTGTGCAGACAGAACCAGAGCCAGCAACTGAGAGAGTTATGCCAGACTCTGGTGTCCATTGTGCCTCCTGCCCACCACCAGTGGTGTTGCTCTCTGCCCTTCCCAGAATGGAAGGGTACTCATCCAGTCTGTCCTGCTGGTGCATTAGCACAGGGAAGGAGCTGCCATCCCCCAGGAAGATGTTTATGCACGCCTATGGCCTGAGCAGCATCGGGCAGGGTTCAGAGAGGCACGAGCAAGTTTGGTGAACAACCCTTGTTAAAAAGAAATTAAGTTCAAGAGCCTGCCTCCCCCAGGTTTCTAGTGCAGTACGAACCCTGTAGGTGAAGGCTGCAATTTCCGACTCTGCAAATGCCATGGGATTTTCTTTTTATGTTTGTTTGGGGGTTTTGTGCTTATTTTTGTGCTCATTATTGGTGGTGGCTGGCTAAGTTTGTTGGCTTTTACTGTTTGGGTGGTTTTCTTTCAAGGTGGGTTTTACTTTTGTTTTGAGAGCTTACTATAAGGTAGTCTAAAGCCTAGACATGGTGGCTGAAGCTGTGTGAGGACATGGCTTGGCAGGGTACCAAGTCCTTCTTGGGCAGATGAGAAGTTCAATACTGATCAAGGTGCAGCTCAGCTTCTGTTGCCCACTGCAAACCCCAGAGCTGCTGGGGAGAACGTCAGCACCTCTGCTGGCATTCACACCTACCACCCCAAAAGCAGGGTGTGGAATATCTTAGCCTTCTTCATGTGCTTCTGTCACCCTCACTTTCCCCATGCATCTTTTCTTAGGATTTTGTCCTAATCCTAATATATTTGTGCTGAAGGTGATGAGGACGGCCCCATGTGCTCTGCCAGCTCAGCAGCAGGGCTAGAAAATTTTGTCAGGGACAGTAAAACGTCGGTAGCAACACTAGTGTTTTAAACCAATCCAGTTATATCTGGAACGCAACACTTCATCGTGAACTAAAACACAAGTGAGAGAGAATTGAGTCATGGCTGGTAGGAAAATATTGCAAGGGGTTTTTTTAATGTTTTTATTATTTATTGTCACAGAATTTAATAATATTCATAGGATTCCCTCAACAAGAAATGCAGTTAATTTTAGAGAATACATCAATGTCTGTTTTCAGGTCTACACCTGCAAAGTCCCCTTGCCACTCAGTATAGCTGTAAAATCACATTTTCCTAATTTAAAGCGAGTGTTTTTCAGTTCCAAGCTGCATGAGTCTCCCCACCACCACCACCACCACCATCACTAAAGAAAACTAGCTGCTATGTCACTGTCACTTGCTCAGTTAAGTACAGGGCGGGGGAGGAATAAATTTTTGTTCAATTTTTCCAGTTTCTTAAGTATTTTTTATAAGTAATGATTGGTAATTTTGAAACTAATAGTGCTGCGGTGCAGTCTGTAATAATTAGTGCTCTCAGACAAAAAAAGAAAAAATTTTGGTCCTGATGGACATTTTAGAATTCTCTTAATACTATTATGTGTCTTCCAGGAAGTAATTGCACTTTATTTCTTCCTAACTAAGAAATCCCAGCTTCAGTTCCTTGCACAACATCTCTTTAAAACAGTCGCACCCTTTTCTTTTGTCCTTATGTCTCTGACAAGTAGCCTTATTGTTGTTCAGAGCATGTTGGGGAAATATTTGTGGTATTATGACACATGAGACAAATCAAAGAATTTATAGTATTTGCTGTAATAGTCTACATGCAAAAAATTTACAGTTAACTTTTGAGTGTGTACGTACATATATTTATATCTTGAGGGTAATTCCTCTCTTAGGTTATATTTTTAAAATATGTGCATCAGTAAACAACAGGTTTGCTGTCCATCAAGAAAAATACCAATGTCTTTGTTGTCAGAAAGTATTTGCCTCCTATCAGATAATTGTGGTGGAAAAGGGGTGAATCTTAGGGTATAAAGTAGCGTATTCAAAAATTATATCTATATTTTTAAAAGTCAGTAGATTAATATCTGTGCCCTTGACAAAAGGCATTTTGAAATTAAAGCAGACCACCTTAGCAGATCCAGAGCCCCCCTCTTCTGAAGGTGAAACACCTTTTTGTTCTCCCAGCTGGGGTTTAGTCAAGGTTTATCCAAGTACAGTTTCAGGATTCTTCAAGTATGTCTTGTTAGATATCTGTAGACTATTAAAGACCTTTCACTGAGGCCCTGTGAGAACGCTAATTTTATAGGTTATAAAGTCCCACCAGTTTTAAACCATTTCCACTGAAGCTGATGTTTTTAAGCCTTCAAGAAGAGTAGCTGACTTTTCTGTACAAAGCAAGTAAAAACCTCTGGTGACTTTACAAAAGTAATAATTTATCCCCCATTAAAGACACATTGTCCAGTAAGTGTTTCTTGTGCCTGAGTTCTTTATTTTTTCCTAGAGTACTGGCGTCAGCAAAGGGGCATTCATCCAGTGGAAGAAAAAGTAGGGCAATTTAACTGGTAAAAAACATATAAAAAATCATCAAGTGCAATACATATAACCATACAGCTCCAGTGATGGATTCCATAGTTTCCATTGTGTCAGTACAAGTATGACACTGCAGAAAATAGTCCTGACTTGGGCTCTATGTTAGTGTCATTAGCTAAATAGTACTGGATCCCTGGGGTGCTGCTTGGGAGTGGATTGCTCCCTGTTCATAGGGATCTGAAGGGATCACAGAACAAAACAAAGATGATCTGGCATTTCCTAAGCTAACTCGGCTTTTTTATTCAACTGCTTTTCCTCGGAAAAATAAAAAAATACATCAGGATTATTTATTTCCTCTGACAGCGAGTTTCTCATTGAATCAGAACAGCTTGAGTCAAAATCATGACATGTTTCAGTTTATCAGTGTTACAAACTTTATAGATTCAGAGAGGGGAATAGAAAAAGGAAATGGAGGAGAATGCTTCTAGTTTATAAGGTGATTTTACTTTTGCAATACTGCCTGTTTTAAATAACAAATAAACTTTAATTATCACAACAAAATGAGATGACAGCCTAAGTCAGCCTGTTGGATTTGTATGGATGTCTAGCTAGTGAAGCTACTTGTCGGACTCTTTTCAAGAAACTGTTCATGGGTTTTGACAACTTCATTCAAACTGAAGAGGAATGTGTTGTGTTGCCTCCCCTCGGAAAAATCCCAGCCTTTGCTGTATAGTTTCTGGTGGTGCTGTGACTAAAATCCATCCTGGCTTGCTTTGATAAATTCCCTTATTCTTCCTCATCCATTAGCTTTCCCTGAGTACTTAACACATTAATATCTTGCATGAGACTCCTGCTTGTCCTTTCGCTTTGTCTTCAGGGTGTATCTGCAGCTTGCCCTTCATCTGTAACACGAGTCTGTTAAAAACCAAAACCTTGCAGCACCTTCTGCGAGGAAGCAGTCCTGAAGGTGCCTCCAGGTGGGCTTTGCTTGCCTAGCTGTGGCCTCTCCCACCAGGATGACGAGAAACAGCTCACTTTCTGCAGGTGCTCTGGTACCTCTGCAGCAGCTGTTCCTCCTTGGATAGCCTTGCCAGTGCCATGCTGGCATCCTGAGCGGGGAGGCTTGGCAAAGTAAGCAGGTGCGGCGTGGGTAACCAGCCGTGCTACGGCCTGGCAGGGACCAGGAGGGCTGCCATGGAGTGGCTGGATACGGCCGTGTTTCCAGCGGCCCGTGCAGATTACCATCTGCTTTGGGCTACATCGAGCATCTCGCTTAAGTGTGATTTGGATACCCCAGCTCAGGTTTCACTGCTGCCAAATGGCTGATGGCAAGAGGCGGGTGCACACAGAGGAAAGATTTGGCATCCGAGTTGAGTACCTAAGTAGCGTGAAAACTCCAGTGTGTGACGGTGTTTTAGGACCTAGGGGTAGTGATATAGGGGCTGAAGGGTGAGAAGGGGGAATCTTGCCCCTGGTGAAGCCAACAGTGACTTGGACAGGGCAAAGACTTGCTAATCCCTTCACAGAAGAGCAGGGAGAGCACCAGAGACAATGCCCCAGGGTGCAGTGCTCCTCCTCTTGGGTTTGAACCAGCCCTGTCCTGTCCTCCCACGCAAGTGACTGCATCCCAACACGTCTCTTGAGTGAGGTGAGAGTGCTCAAAACAAATCCCCATTTTCACTGTTCTTCGGGTGTTGTTGCAACTGGTCCCCATGTACTTTCTGACACGTGAGCAACGGGGCATCTCTTTTCAGCCTAGAGAGTAGTAGCAAGCAGGATGACTGATAATACTGTTTTTACCATGTGTTTTTCTCACTTTACAAACCAGGACCCCCCTCTGCTCCTCGGAGTGCCATCTCAAATGTTAACGAGACTAGTGTCTTTCTGGAATGGATTCCCCCCGCTGATACTGGTGGAAGGAAAGATGTGTCTTATTATATTGCATGCAAGAAGTGCAGCTCACACTCGGGTCTGTGTGAGGCGTGTGGCGGTCATGTCAGGTACCTTCCCCAGCAAACCGGCCTGAAAAACACCTCTGTCATGATGGTGGATCTGCTTGCTCATACAAACTATACCTTTGAAATTGAGGCAGTGAATGGAGTGTCCGACCAGAACCCCGGAGCCCGGCAGTTTGTGTCTGTAAATGTAACCACAAACCAGGCAGGTAAGTGGATCTTCAACATGGGGGGATGTCTGGGGTGGGAGCCTGAGCCAGTCAGACCCAGTGCAGACCTCCCTTTGGAAAGGGTGGAAGTCTCCAGCATGGAGGGATGGACTATGGCCTCTTCAAATAGGGGGGTGGGAGGTGGGCAGTGCTTATGTCACATAGGTTATAATTACTGCAGTCTTCAGCATGTTTCCTTTCAGCAAGATGCATTTTTAGGCATTACACTGAGCTACTTGGAGATACCTCCTCTTCTTTGCATGTTGGTGTATCCATCCACTAAACCAGAAAAAAAAAACGGCTGTCCTTCCTGTTGGGGAAAGGGAAATTTCTAAGAGCCCATTTTGATTAAAAATGACTAAAACGTCTTAACTTTACAAATTTACCCTAAGGAAATTGTTTTGAGTGACTTCAGCAAATTTAATCCCTCTTCTACACTGTGGTGTTGAAGTGACTGGGCTCAGGCTGGTGAGGTACATTGTCACTGCTTCTCCAACAAGGTAGGGCTAAGATGTCACTCATACTCTGTTTTTCTTGATTTAGCACTGTACAGCCAGGGATCTTGTAGACTGGTTTATTCCTTTGTCCAGGGCTCTGATCTGTCTGCCCTTCCTTTGCCCAGCAGTTGAAATGAGTTGTCACTTTGGACACAGGCATGGAGTAGCCATTGTCCCCTGTCACTTGGAGGTGTGATGGGAGGCAAGAACATGATTGCATCTCCTTCCGTGTGCATCAACACACCAGGCACATCACAGAACTTCTGTAAAGCCCCAGAGACTGACCTGTCCTTCTCTTGTCCCCTCATGCTCTGTGTTTTAGGGTCTCTGCCTACCTGGCCTACTTCCTGCCGTTTAATTCAGGGCTCCCCAGTGGCATTTATCCACAGTGAAGCCCTTCCAGGATTGTTAACAGGTGGCTTTTGAGACTCTGAGGCCTATGCTGCCAGATCACTGGAGCCACCCCCTGCCTTCTCCAGACAAGGTTTAGCCAGGAAACCTGGTGGGCAGTTCAGTGTGACAGCTGGATGCAGATTGGCAGATCCTCACTGTGGAGCAGAAAAACACTAGCTGGAGCAGGACTGCATCTCATTCCTGCTTCCCAGGTGTATGTGCACAGGCTTGGCAGCCAGCAGCAAGGAAGTGTGGATCCCTGTCCTGGTAATTAAACTGGATTGTTGAAGTGTTGGACAGATCATTCAGATGTTTCTTGAGGAGAGGAAATAAAGGCATGCTGGGAATGCTGCTGATAGATGTGGCATGGAATCTGCTGGAGGAATATTAGAGGACAGCAGTATGACACCCGTTGAAGGCACCTGTTTAGTGCAGATCAGTGGGTGTCACGGTCCTGATGCTGTTTACTGTTTTCCTGTTGTGAAGGCTGCTGCCAGTAACTCTGCTGCTGGAAGAAGTATATTTTCCTGTTAGTGGGTTTGCATTGGTATTTCATTGCTGCCACTGGATTTTCCCTGATGTGTGGCGTTAAATCCACATAAATCTCAGTAAATGTAGCTGTGCATGAGGAGGTGATACCTTGCTGATCAGTGCAGACGGTGAGGAAATGGTCCTGGTTTGTGACTTATGTCCCAAACTTTCCATACCTGCAGCAGGATTTATCCACATAGCTGCCTTTCCATGCATCAGGCCAAGAATAACCCCCTTGCAGTTATCACTCCCAGCTTTGTACTGGAAAGTCTGTTACAAGAAATGGTAAACCTGTGGCAAATGTGTCTCGTGCTAAGGACAAGTGGGTAAGTGCAGCTTCTGGTTTAGTCTCGCTGTTTTCCTTAGTGGAGCCACAATCCTGGGAGCTACTAGTGGATCAAGCCATGGGTGTTTAATACACTGTGTGGTGTTGAAATTGTATCTGTACGCTCTCACGGTTGATTCAACAGGAGGTTCAATCAAACGGCTGTGTAAAGAAGGCAGTGGTGACTGTATTTCGTTGTCTCTCTGGCTGGTCCCACTGTGTGTTTGTGAGGTGAGCCAGGCCTGTCTGCTGGAGCTGTAGCATCGAATGGGCTTCCCAGTAATGTGCTCTTTCAGCACTCCCCCAGGTGATCATCGGTTTGCCCATGCCAGAAATAAAGCAGATGGAAAGAGGGACTTTGCAAATCGGACTAACTGCCAAGCATGGAAAGTGAGTATCTGGTTTTTTAGGGTGCCTCCACAAAGTGTCCTTTGAGGCAAGTAATAGAGTGGTCCGTGCCCAGTGATTCTGGATATCTCTTAAAAAGCCTCACCTTCAGCAGTCCTTTCTCAAGTAAGAATAGGCAGGGCACATGGGGCTTCAGGGAGTCGCAGGCCACCCACCTTCCCCTTGGAATTTATTCCCAGAGGTGCAGCTCTCACATCGCATCTTTTCCCTCGCACAGGTTTTCTGATGGTGTGATTATATTTTCACAAAGGCTGGTTAATGAAGTTGATTCAGTGACACAAGGACAACTGCAGCAGTAGGAGAAATCCTGCTACAAGATACATTGGCTGCAGGAAATTGAAAAATTGCATGCCATGGGATAGGTCTGGCTGCTGGAGTCCTGCTGGCACGTATTCAGTAACCCAGCACTGCAGAGAAATGCCAGGGTATGTTTTGTTGGTTTGGCTTTTGTCCATCCCAAGAAGACCAGGCTCATTTCAGAACTGCAAAGAATGCGCAGGCAGCAGGTGCTTAGGTGCACCACCTCTTATGGGCATGGCAGCTTTTGGCAGCAGAAACTACCTCTGGGCTGGACTCTCAAAGGGATTACTTCCTGGAAAAAAAAGTGTGTTTCTCTAAAATAATTTGTTCCCTTTCTCCTCTCACCTATTTAAATAATGAGTAAAAGAATTGGTGCTGGCAATCAGTCTGGCATTTTCAGACTGATGTAATTTTCCTCCGAACTTTTGAAATCAGATTTGGAAATACAGCGAGGGAACAGTAAAGTTTTGTGCACAAGAAGAGGCTGATTGCTAATGTCCACTGGTGACCCCAGCGTGTTTCTGTTCCCCCAGTCCTCGGGGACCTGACAGTGCTTGGAATGCTACTGATCCGTGCCAGGATGTGGTGGCCTTAGGCTCCAAATACAGGACCGGTTTTCCTGTAACCCTCTTGCAGTCCACAAACCTCTGTTGTTTCTGTGGGATTTTGCTGGTGTTTTTCTGCGTCTAGAAAGGGTGAGCAATGCCACAAGCCATGAGAGATAGAAATTGTTCTGGCCTCCATTGTGACTATCCTAGAGCTGCAGGAGGCAGACAGAGGACCTCCTTCTCTTTGTAGGCACATGAGTTGACCCAAGCATGGGTTTTCCCCATGGCATTGCTGCAAAATACGTGTCCAAGGGACTTTCCAGCACAGATGGCAGGGAGCCATCTGTAATGCAGTCTCACAGTGTGTTAAAAAGTGTGCCTGGTGCTCGTGGGCTGGAGCACAGTGAATAATTCATAAGTGGCAATGATAGGATTGAGTTAGCCATCGTTTCCTTGCTCATGGTTTTGCTCAAGTTTTCATATTTTTGAAACCTCCACCTATTTAAACAGTTTCCAGGGAGCAGTGTGTGTGTGTACTGCTAATATTGAAGTTTGCTTTTCAAGTGACAACTGCATGACTTTGTTTTATTCTCAGCGATTTCACTAAGCTGGATGATTAAGGTATGCTGTCGCTCTGGACAGAGATGTGCATCTCCCTTGAGGTCTTCCATCTTATCTGCCCTGTATACCGAAAGCACCTACCATGACGTCTTGGTCGGAGATGTGTCTTGTAATGGGTCCTTAGGGAGCAAGCAGTTTTGATTCATAGTTGCCTGCACACCCCTTGTATCATCGCAGGAGCACACTGGAAAAGCTGCAACATTTAAAACCTATCTAGGCTTAAAACGTGCCAAGAGTATTCACTTTAAGCCAGCCTAAACAGCCAAGCAATTTTCTTTGCTTTTGATGTCAGCAAGTCCCATGCTGGGTATGGCTTCAGGCACGGAACTGACCTGGAGGTGGGGGGTATGAGAGTGGGGCAGTCCTCCTGCCGGCATCCCAAATGCCACAGACTCCTTTGCACTTGAAGACTTTCACTGTGTGTGTTTCCAGATAAACCCCCTGCCTGTTTTCTGTTTTAGAAGTCAGAAGCCAGTGTTCATTCCCCTTCTGTGACCTGTATGATATTTTTGAGCCTTCTGGGCAAGGAGGAGAAGAAAGATACAGATGTGCTTGCTAACAGAGAAGGGGTTAATGTGTCTAATGCCTCAAGGAGTCTTAGTGCCTGAGGCGAAACCAGAGATACAAGTTGCATCCTGTGGAGCAGCAGTGCTTTTTAAGCAAAAGGTGTTGGAGGGCAGAACCTAGCAACCTGTAGTGCTGTCTGGGAGGCATGGCTAGGTTCTTACCTGACCAAAAAGCCACTAGATGCTTGGAGCAGCTATAAGGCTCTTGGAGCAGGGAAGTGTGCTGAAAACCATGGTCCTCACTCTAACTGCACAGGCTGGGATGCTGCAGTGGAGGGGAGCAAGGGAGAAGGTGTTTTCCTTAGCAGTCAGGATGTGGGCAGTCTTTGAAAAGCAGCCAAGGGCGATTCAGAAGGGGAAACCTGCAACGTAGAGCTTGCTGCAATCTTACATCAGCATCTGCATGCTCTTGAAACCAAGAGATTGCAGCCCTACACAGTCTGGGAAGAAAATACCCAAAAATTAGGCAAGAGATGGGAACCACATCTTCAGAAATTGCCTTTGGGAACAGATGTGTTCAAGTCCTACAGCATTCAGGGTCTGATTCTTCCAACTTTAAAGTCTTCACAGGTTTACTTGGTTTGGTATGGGGAAGGGAGCAGTTTACTTATTTTCTTCAGGAATAACAAAATTTCCAAGAGGGTGCTCCACTAGAGGCAGCATGTTCCATTGCCTCACACAAGAATTAAGACCGGTCTTGCAGCTCTACTTCTCAGCCAGAACCGCTGGCCTAGGGTCTGCAAAAGCTTGAGCAGACGCTTACTTCTGGAAAACTGCCTTTCCACAACCGGTGTGTTAGGCAGGGCTTGCCTTTAGACATCCATTGTAACAGTACTTGATGCACTGGGCTGCATCACCTTCCCAGCAGCGGTCACTGGTGAATACCACAGAAGGGGTAAGAGCACCAGGCAGACACGTACCAGTGCTCCTTAGAGCGCTCTCCAGCCTCCAGGGAACGCCTCTTTGTGCTTTATAGCCCTCAGTGGATTTTTCTCGCATGAATTTGTCTAATCATTTTATGAACTCTGAAAAAATTCCAACGGCTGCAGGCAATCCTTTATGAATTTGGTATGTCTGGTAGTTCAAACTGTGCTTTCGATTCACACTGGCCAGAGAGGAGCTGTTAGTGGCATAAATAGAGGTTTTAAGGTTTGCAATTGCCCATCTCTGTGGAAAGCATTGCCATTTAGAGATGCAGCTCTGGCTTCCAGTGTGTTAACCCAGGTACTCCAGCATTTATCCTAGAACAATATCCTCTTAAATGCAAAGAATATCTTCCATACCAGGATGGGTGAATACAGGGGTATTTTAATATGCACAGGTAAACTGCACTGCCTCAAAGACTGTAGTGTCCATTTAAAGCTGAGTGCACCCTGCACTGCCCCTTGCAGCAGGATCTTTCTGCTGGCTGTGAACACCCTTCATGTCCAGGGAGATGTGAAAGTTAGTATTGAACTGCCAGTGAAGGTTCAGCCAGAAAGAGAGTAATTTCATTTGTGAAGTTCCATGCATATGCTGGTAATCAGTTTCAAGAAGTATTTTGGTATATTTTTGAAGCATGGTCACATGCATCAGAGCATGCAATCACAGGCTGTAAAAAGCAAACACACTGGCAAAATAAAACCTGAAAGCCAGTGTTACACAAAAGGTTTTTTGTTTGAATTTTTTTGTTGGTTTTTGTTCATGGCTGCATTTGTACTGAATGCAAAATCTTCATCCAGCATCCTGTTCCAGAGTCATGAGTTCACCCCAGCCCAGATGTCTGGGTGTCTGCTACCAAATGGATCAGATTAATATTTTACAGTTTTATTTATAACTCCCCAATCAGTAATAGCTACTTTTTCATAGTTTGCTATAAGTCTTTTTGTTATACTTCACATATTAGAAATACATGCTTGAATATTGAGACCAGTTTTTGGAATATGAAAAAAGTCCCCATATTACAATATGGCTTTTAGTTAGAGGTCATTGTTATTCTGGAAGTATGTGAGACAACCCCGTGGCTGATACATAAGAATATTAAAAGATGAAATAAAAAACATTTTCCTGCATCTACAGACAGACCTTTCAATTTTGACATGAGATTAAAACATCTTATTTATGGATGAAAATAAAAATAGTAAGAAATAGTTGTCTCTATCCACTCTCCTCCTGAAAAAGGGAAAAATAAAGATGCTGAAGATCTCATTATGAGATTCAGCTGATGACATTCATTGTGTGTTGTGCAGTAGGGTGCAGGTTTTACCAACTCCCAGTTGCAGTGAGACAAACATCTTTATGGTGCAGCAGTTAGTATCCTTCAAAGCATGCTGCTCGTGAGGCATGAGGTACAAAAAGCAAATGCCAGGTTACACCTGGGGAAAATTAATCCATGGACTGCACCCACGTGGTGCCATGAAGATGGGTGTGAGGGAGAAAGAGCTGCCCAAATACTCGGCTTCAGGTGCTGCAACCAGAAGGATTAACACTGCTCTGTAAGACCCCAGAGCCACTGGAGTCCCCACCAGCAGCATTGCCTCAGGCTTGGGATAAAGTAGCAGATATTGGGCAGTCTGAGTCTAGGTTTTTAGAGGTGTGAGCAGCAAATACTGGTATCTTCCAAAAAGCACAGAGCAGGCCATGCTGCGATCAGGTGTAGTAAGAGCTACACGAGGTTAGAGCTTTAAGAAACTTGTGTTTGCAGGGCATTACTTGTGTTACATTACAAGAGTGATCGAGCTGGTTTAAAATTTTATTTCCCATTTTTCTGTCATATTTTTAAAGAATTGCCAAGTAATCTTATACTAATCTAATTCTAATCCTCTTAAAACAGTCTTCAAGGCCAAGGAGTTCTCTTTGTATTTGCTGAGCACAGTACCTGGCAGAGAGCAAAAGTAAAGCATCTGAAATGGTTTCACTGCCCAGATGACATCAATTTATAGATTTTTTTTCCCCATGAATGTTGCTTTTGAATTTCACTGCTAATAAAGTCCCATTCAGCTCTTTAGTTTCAGTCTGCAAGCTGATAATTCCATTGTCTGATACGTTATTTCTCTGATTTTAGCATTGAAAGTAGTTCTACATTTTTAACAGTCTGCATAGATGATACTTCTGAAAGTACTCGTCAGACACCAGGACTCCAAAATAGCCAAAAAAGAATGTAAAAATACTTTAGAGGTGTTAGAGAAATATGCTGTTAGAGAAATAGCGGTGGACTTGTTGGCATTTAATAAGCAAACCACTTTTTCTCTGGCTGCCGTTTCTTTACCAAACCAAGTAAGCTCTTTATAGTAATCTTCCTCAAAAGTTAAATACAACAGTGGAGGAAACAGAGGAGTTTGAACATTTGCATTTCGGTAGTTGTGCGTTGAGTGAGCTGTGCTACAGAAACACTGCTCAGGGTGTATCAGCTTCACAGGGCCTTTCTCCTTTCCCACGCACCCATCGTGCTGATAAAATGAGTTTGCAGGAATGTGAAGGTGTAAGCACAGGCATGGCGGTGTGTGTGCGTTTGTGTGCGTATGAACATGCAGGACACGTGCTGGACAGAACACAGAGGTTACCCACCCTTGTTTATGTGGGGATCTGTGAGAGCTTGGTAAAGCTCACACGGTTCAGGCGCCTTTCACTCTTCAGGTCCTTGTGCCAAATTGCTACCTAACTGGGCCCACATTTGAAGAGAGTGGCTGGCTGTGTTGCAAGGCCACCCAGAAGTTCTCTGGTCCCTTTTTCCTTCTGCTTTCTTTTGCCCTGAGCATGACCCTTCCTCTAATAAGCAGTTTGTAATATTTATTTGTTCATAAGGCCAGATTTTTTTTCCCCTTGGTTGCTGTTGTGCCTGGTGTCTGCACCCACACAGCAAGCTGGCTTCTGTATCCCAGGAAGGATTTTTCTGTATTAAAACTGAGCTCCAGCTCTCGATGTGCATGAATTGCAGGTTCCCAGTTAGTATTTTACAGTATTAGGCTGAAACACTTTTCTCCCCTGGATTGCTTCTCATTGGAGAGGTGTTGTTTCAGTGAGGCTTAGAAAGTTTTTCCACATTTTCTGTTGTGGTTGCTATTACAATATATTTCAACAGCAAACCCCTTGCTCATTCCTTGAAAGATTTCAAAAATGCTACTTCTGGCACGTGTGTTTCTTGCAGAGGGCTAATGTAATAGGACTGGTAGGGCTGGCTAGTACTTTTTCCTAGCTTACTGCCCCTTCTTTCCCCACTGAGGGAGGGACATGGGGACACACAGCAGGGAGGGGAGAGCTCTGTCTGAAGAGCCAAGGTAGTGTCAAGGTGACAGACAACCCAGCAATAAACCATATTTCTTCTACAGCAGCCGGGCCAAAGTTCAGCTACATGCAAATACTACAAAAAGCTCAAGAGCGGGAAGGTTTTAATTAAAACACACTTCAGATGTGCTCTTTTGCCAGCGTGATGGAATGCTTTCTGCATCTCCTGGTCCTGGAGGAACAGTCCTGATCAAAGCAAGTAACTAATAGGATTTCCGGCTAGATCAGTACAATAGAAATCACCAGAAGGAAAGCACTATTATTTATTTATTTTCCTGTTTCTTCGGGCTTGATAATTTCTAGGAATCCAGGCTCTGATCAAAAGGCCCTGTGCGAATCGATGCAGAGCACCCACTGGCTGTGGTGGTGCTGGGCGAGGGTTTTTTCTGCTGCACTGCAGCACACTGGGGCGAGTCATTGCTCTCTGTGCAGAGGGGCTGACCATGCTGGACTGATCCTCTACATGCTTTGGCAAGCCTTGGAGAGAGCGCTGCTCCGTGGAAGTGGATGGAAAAATTTGCAAATTCTCTTATGCATTTGACAAAATCTGACCTGTGGGTTTTGGCCAGAGGTGGTGGGTGTGCCAAGTGGTACCAGGGGCCTTTTGCATCTGGGCTCTGCAGAGAGAGAATGATGCCTCAAAAGCAAATTTGGAGAATAGGTGGAAAATGCCAGTGGAGGGCACTAGCACTGCTTAGTGCCTTCCCAGGAATACACAGCACGATTGCCCACCACGCTTCTGCATCCTGCTGTGCAAAACTTGTGCATCTTTGCTCTCTGCCCCTACACGAGATGAAAGGAAGCAAAGTTGAATCAGTTAAAAGCAGAAAACTGGGCTTGCCCCTCCCTCCTTCGCTTTGCAAGGGTTTGTGGGACCCCGTGTGCCGTTTCTTCGTAGCTTCTTTCCAACTTTCTGCAGTCTGCCTCAGTCCGAGGAGAGAAAGTGCTGTTCAGCCAAGTAGATTATTAATTATTCTGTTTCCTGAGTTGCCTTCCACACAGTTCAGCATTAGTGTGGCTTATTACGGGGGACTGCTCTGCACCACACCATTAGCCTGTCATCTCCAGAGCTCTGCCTTCCCCACAATGGGTTCCTGCCTTGGATCATTAAGCCATGAAGCTCCGTGGTTCTGTCTTGTTCTCCTGAGGGGCGGCACCAAGAGCATGAAATTGTTTGCTGACCTTGCTGGAGACTTATGGCCTGAGCCTTTAAACACCTGGCCATGCAAGGACAGTTTCCACAGAGGTGCTCTCACCCAGTTCAGTAAACTGGAAGACTGTCGCTGCAGAAGTGACTGGGTTATTTAATTTATTGTACATCACTCTGTCCCAGGTGCAACTCTGCCCTGCAAGGAGATGGAAAGGAGCTGGAGGATGACTGGGCAAGGATGCACATGAGGGCACAGACCCATCTCCACCTTTTCCAAAACTGCAGACAGCAACTAGCAAAGCTGGGTGTGCGTGAAGGACAAAATGCCCGGTGCTTTCTGCAAAGGGGTGTTTCACCAAACCCTCTGCTACATGTTGGCTGCAGCTTCAAGAGGGACTTCTGCCAGAGTCAAATAGCCCTGAGGGCTTTGAGTGCTGTTTGCAACCCCTGCAGAACATCTCTATAAAACAAAACAAATCCCCTGTAAATTAGTCAGTTGATAATAGTGTTTGTGCTCTAATAACAACTGTGCATCTGTTGTGGCCTCGCGCTCTTCCTGTACCTTCTGATGTTGGTCAGTGAATGAGAACTGCTACTTTAAATTCAGTTTGTGCAGTGTCCAGTTCTTCATTTAGGATGAAATTGGGAAGTTAAATACATGGTCATTATGCAAATAAATGCAAGTTGGCTCAGCTTTCCTGTATGCAGACCTGATGGATACAGCATCATTGGAAGGGATACCTAATGTCAGTAAATTGCTATTTCAATGCTTAAAACTTTATGCATTGCCTTCATCAGGGAAGTTTTTCAGGCATCTGGTTCATTGATGGGGAAACTGAGGCATGGAGGTGTGGTGTGACAGGCTAGCGGACACATACCAGGGCTGGGACTCTTCCTGCTGCCCCTCTGCCCCTGCTGAACCCTTCCCATGGGGCTGGAGCCTTATGATGCATTGGAAATGTTTCCTAACCTGTTTGTCAGACTAACTTTAGAGCAGAAAAGAGAGGCTGGCCAGAGTGCACCAGAGGTGGGCTGTTGGGTTTGGCTTTTTCTGAATCAGTTTCAGTATTATTGTGGTTTCAGTTTCACTGCAGTGTTAAAGACAGAAATGTCAGTCAATGGTGTATTTATCCAAAGCATTTAGTGAGCTGAAGTGTGCTGAATAGCTTGGGGAAAGGTGTGACGTGGGGCCCATTTGCTCCCAATCTTAATTGCTTGCAGTAGTGAAAATTTCCTCCTTTCCTCTTTTGCGCCTTCTGCCAGGAAAGACGATCTTTGGTCCAAGTCCAGCTGAGTGCAAGGTGTTGCCTTCAGTACATCTGGTTGGTGAACTGTGCTTTGTCTGTTCGAAAGGGAGCCGGTAATAATGTGACAGTGTCCATTCCAAGCTGTTGCAAATTCCAGTGCCCAGGCGATTAAATGTAACTAAAATCCTGATCGTTTTGATTTCATATCTAGCAAGAGAGCAATTGCTACCTGTTCAGTAAATACAGTTGAGTTTTATTTGGCCTCTGGCAGCAATAGTATTTAGAGTGGCTTGGCAACTGTTCACTGATGAGGGTCCAAAAAAGGCACTTAACAAAATCAAGTGATAGCAGTAATAAACTGCTAAAGACACTGACACTTTATCTGCTTGAGCTCTTTAGCAAAGATTTCAGGAGCTCCTCGCGGTTTCTGTGCCTCCCTTTAACTTTTTAACCTGTACCACGAGCCCATCTGCCAGGAACTGGTGAGCTGGCTGCCTCCCAGGCAGGGGCATCACTGCACAGGGCTGTGTCAGACTCTAGGGTCACACAGCCCCCTGCTCCCTGGTCCCCATGGCTGAGCCCCAAGCAGGTGCCCAAGGGGCTGTGCCAGAGGTTGGATGGGAGAATATCCAAATATCTGCAGTATGGGACTATCAGATCTCCTGCCTCCAGCTCCAGCTACTCTGCCTCGTAGAAGTAATGATTCTGGGGACGAGGCATGCACATGGCTCATAAACCACTGGACCATGGAAGTTCTGTGCACTTTGCCCTAGCAGGAGCAGCACTTTGGCGTGCACAACAGCCACCTTCTCCTTTTGCCACGAGGGTGCTTGAAAACTTTAGAGATGCTGCAAGTCAGATGATTTTACAGCTGCCGTTTGGCTGAGGCTAGGAGTGTTTTCCTCTCCAAGAGAAGCAGCAGCTATTTTTCACAGAGCAAATGAAGCCACCTGTTGGGTTAACTGGGCTTTATTCAGTCCCCAGGCTGCCTTGCACAACCTTTAGGGCCCATAGGAGTCTTTGAAGTACCATTGAATTTCATTGTTAATGTCACAGTCATTTACTGTGAATGGAAAAGGGTATTTTTTTTCACTCCCAGGCATGAATAAACTCTGTAGATTGCAGGAAATAATCCCTCTTAAAGGAGAGTTGAAAGTGCTGTCTTTTAATATAGGAAACCTGGTGCCAAGCTGATGCCTAGGACTGCTCCAGGTCTTCTCAAAAGTACTGGAATTTGCTCAGTGATAAGAAACAGAATAAATCAGATGAAAGGAAAGCATCTGATGACAGGGTAATACATGTGTCAGAGAAGGGGAGGGAGTGGTGAAGGAAGAGTACCTAATGTGGACGACTTTAATCATGTGGAAGGTGGGAAGATTGACTGGCCCATCCTGAGTGGGGTGTATGAGAAGATACATTAGTGTATATTCTGTCAGAGGTTGATGAGGTCTCGTCCAAGATGTTAGTAGTTACTTGGATGGAAAAGGGTGCACTTTCTGGCAGTATTTATGAGAGCCTTAATTACATTTCACAGACTGAGTTCCAATTAGAAGGGAAAGTGGGGGTGAGAAGATGAAAGAAAAGATGTACAGCATGTGTTAAGAGCACGGTGATAAATCTGTGGCTAAGGATTATGGTAAACAAGGTAATCATACATCATGGCATCATTTGCACACTTATTATTTTAGGTGCTTACTTCAAGTTCCCTTCCACCATCCCCCTGTCACAAGCAAAATGCTTATAAAGGGGTCAAACACAGGCCTCTCTTGCTCCTCTTCCAACATGGAAGGCAAAGATCATTTGCAATTATTGCGATCTAGGGCTGTTACACTTTTTTTTTTTTTGCTAATTCATTAACTGTGTCATAAAACAGCACTCCAGAAAAGGCAGACAGAGACAGATCACAATATTTGTCTCCATGCTGCATGAATAGTGGAAAAATTTTGCTGTCATCAGCACATCCTTCCACACTGTTGCGGATTCTCACGTTTAGGATCATAGAATGGTTTGGACTGTTTGCATTATCCTTGCTATAATCTCACCTAACCAGGTTATGCAGGTGACCATGATGACCATTTATTTTTATATCAGGAGGTAAACCTGAAAGGGGAGATGTATCAGCGCTGGCTTAATTCCCTTTCCACTGTAGTCCAAGGACTTTGCCACTGACTTCACTGCAAGGACAGTGCCTCCATGTCTGAGTGGCTTTGGCACAATTCTCTCATTACATCCCTCTCACATGCGTCAGAAAGAAGCTTCTCTGTACTCTTTACTTAGGGTGTAAACTGTTTGCCAGGATCTCCACAGATGATGCAGGTAAGAGGTTTTGTCTAACAACATCAGCATTAAACAAACGGGCAATACTTTGGATCTCGTGGTATTGGTAATTAAAGTAAAGGTAAGTCTGCAAACAGTTCACGACAAACACTGAAATTCTGGCTGGAGAACAGGAGGAATTAGCTAGTGAGATTGCTTTTGTTTCAGGTAGCATTGTTCCTCCCCCTGATATCTTAAACAGCAGTGAAATGGCTTCAGGGAAGCAGTGGCACAACTTCAGCAAATGGAAATTTTTTTCTCTTCTTTAATTCCGTGATCACACTTGGTAAGCTAGAACAAAGCAAAGGAGAAAACACTTTCTTTGGTGATGTTGAGAACAAATCCTTGTTTATTTAAAAGTAGCTATGTCAGGAGAAAGGTATGATGGAGTATAATTGCCAAATTCTTATTTGGTAATTAGTATCGTGCAGCCACCTCGATGCTGTTAAGAAACAGGCATAATTGCACATAGGATGCATATATTTATCATGGAAGTTGGCACTTCAGACCATTAGGAAGTATCTATAGCTTTTCTGTACGCTGCATGTAGATTAATCTAGTTTAGGAGACTTAAGAGCCTGGCAGAGATGCTCCCATCATCCAAGCATTTGTAACATCAGGTGGTAGGAGAGCACGTGAAGAGGAACCAGAAGGTTTCCATAGCCCTGCTGCAATAATATTATGAGTTCCTGATATTTTTGCATTCCGGAGGTTTACCTGTTGCTGGCTGCAATATTCACCTCTGCCTGTTTTATTTACACACATTTAAAAAAAAAATAAAGTAATCAGGTCTGGGAGGGAGTAGTGTTCCATGTGTGCTCTGTTGTGCAGGGTATCTATGCATGCCAGCTTTAGAGGAGAGACACCTTGACTCCTGGGAGCCTCTGGGAAAAGGCCTGTGAAATAAGCCCAGACACATGTCATAGGCATGGGGCTCTGCCACCTTAAGTGAAAAAATTATTGTTGGGAATTAAACCTGTTCCCTTGTCAGCCCATTAAAAAAAGTATAGGTACAAGCAGCACGTTGCAGAAATAAGCAGGTCTGGAAGTCGTGTCTAGGAATAAGATAGGAACAACTTGCCAAGGGAAGATGATTTTCAGTAGAAGATCATAGCTAGAAACTCATAACTTCGGGCTTTTTAATTAAATGTGTTTGGGAAGGGATGGACCAATAAGCTCTCAGGGGAGAGACTGTTTCAGCCACAGGCCTAAGGCTGCCACCAAAGATGAGGTTGTATGTGCTGCAGTAGAAGATGTTAACAGCGAACCTTGTAGTGCTTTGTGAGCAGCAAGAGTGTCCCTCCTGCACTTGCATTTAAAGGCTGCAAAAGAGAGTGAAGTGATTTTTCTCAAGGTCACCCAACAGTTCATAAGCAGGGCCAGGAAGAGACCAAAAGCTACCAGGGTCTAGTGGCACTACACTTCGCTGGAGTCAAGGTGGGGACATAAAGGTAACTTATTTATTTATGTCCTTCCTCTATTCCCTGTGCTTCTTGACTGCTTTTTAGAGCTCTACACAGGAATACAGGGTTAGGGATTGAATCCTGGTGTACATCCGAGTCCTTCCTGATGAAGGACTGAAGTACAAGACCATAAATAGGATCTCTTCCAAAATGGAAGGGCAGATTTTCTCTGTGTTAACCTGCAGCTGCCCGTTAGGTCCAAGTGGTCATCTGTTTCATTGATTGCTTTGGCTAATGCAGTACCTGGAGGGAAATATTATATTTTGCCTTCCCATAGTGGATCAAATTCTTGTCTTACTTGTATGGAAGCTAACTTTTGATGAAGTTGATGAGTAGCCTCTCATGCAGACAAATGCAAGGAAGGGCCTGATGTCTCAGGTAGGTTTGACCATCACACTTTTTTCTCTGGATGTCTTCACAGCTGCTCTTTGTGTTTCTGTTTGGGCTCTAGAAATTCTGGCTCTAAACATATTTTTTTCCCCCGGGTGTTGAGGAAGCAAGATTATCTTGTGCATGGAAGTAGAATCGTTTTGATTTTTGTTATTTTATCAATGCAGTGTCTTCCCCACATTCTGAAAATCCTTTTGCCCGGGTCATTCAGTAAATAGTTGTAGTATATTATTTGGCATGCCTTACTGAGGAAAAGATGAGGCAGAAAACACCAGATTTATTATTGGGTCACTGGCTGAGATATTTTTTGAGTTCCCAGAGCTTTATCATAGTGGCCATCCTGGGTCTTAGTAAAGAGATGATCTTGAGAATTAGATTACTGAGATCATAATATACTGCTGTGTTAGACAAGATTCATGGTTGAGAGAGGATATGGCATTTACTGGGCCTTTTAAATGTCACATCCAGACTTTAAAGGCCATAGTCTTAGAATAAACAAAAGAGAACACAGCCAGCTCAAGCGGCTTTAAAATGAGCAGCATCCTGGTGATCCAGAAGGAACCTGTGGTCCATATTTACACAGCAGATACAAGACTAAGCAGCCACTGGAAACCATGCAAGGGTGATAGCAGTGTCTTTCTTGAGATACCAGGTCAGATGTGCCTATGTGGTCAGCATTCCTTTCATTTAGCAGCAGAAGGAAGTAGGTTATATGAAGTTCTTATCAGAGTGATGCACAAGAAGTTAGACAGGCATTAATGGCTTGAGTAATTTTGGTTGGAGTACAGTAAATGAAGTGACTGAATACCACACGAAATATGTCTTTGCAAGCAGTTGCTTGGCAGTTGAATGACTGGATGGAATTTTTCTTTTCTGTTTTCTTAGCTATGTGATAGTTCAAGTGGATGATAACATTGGGCAAAATTTATTTCTTTCCTCAGATGCATTCTTCACTGATAGAAACAGGCCCACAGGAGGGTAATCCACAGAGCTGAATTCTGTACCCTGCAGTGCAATACAGCATAAAAATGCATGTGGGCAGTTCCCACTGATCAGATGTGATAGTTCAGTATCTGCAGGCCTTTTAAAATCGGGCTGTTTTTGTAATTTTTATGAACTGATAAATGTTGCCAAATTGCTTGGAAATTTACTGACAGTCTTCCAGGGACATTCAACTTCAAAAAGTACACTTGAAGCACACATCCTTACTTAAGGCTTTTCTTGACTTTTTTCTCTGAGTGGCAGTGTGCATGTGTATATCTATATTTAAAAGTGTCCTTTTCTGTTTTGTTTTTCGTGGTCTCAGACAGTAACTGTTGTATTGATTTTTTTAAACATATTTTTTCTTCGGTACTAATTTCTAAAACAAAATTCAGTTATCTCTTAAAATGTTCTATTCTTTTAACCAAGTGGCACGATGGGCAGCAAGTCACTGTGTGGTGAAGTTTGGTAATCTGCCCTCAGGAGTGAATTGTTATTGATTTAAAGGAAGATGAAAAGTCAGTGGTGTTTTGTGGGAGGGCTAAATGATCTCTTTTGGCCTTAAGATCTAGGTATATTGATTTAAAATTATCTTGCTTTACCTGCTGCCTATAAATTTACAAATTCAAGTTAAATGAACATAAAACACCTTCTGGTGTTTTTGTACATGTACATTTGTACCTGTATTTGTACAAGGTTTTAACGAAACCATTTTAAATGTTGTTCTTTTTATTAATTCTGCTTAGCTGTGTATAGCTCTCTTAGAGTACTTCTCATTTTGGGGGGCAGTCTAGCAACATTTGTATACTTCACTGTAATCGAATCCTGATGCAAATCCAACTCTTTGTTATTCTTGCATTCACTGCAGTGACCTTGATAATGTGAATGCTTCACCTTTGCTGCTCCTCAGAAGGCAGTCCTGTGAAACAGGATCAATTACGTTCATTGCTAGGATCCCATTTTCAATACCACTGAATTAAAAACAGTTAGAGCTAGTTAATGGGCTTCCCCCTTGTGTGAGGGAGGGGCAGGAGGAATGAACAAAGGAGAATAGAAGCTGAATTGTTTGAGAGGAGGTAATCTCTGTTTTGTTTCTGCTATAGATTAGGAATGATCAATTATCATGTCAGAAGGCAGAGAAGCTAATACGCCCCAGAATCTACACACAGTTATTTAATCATCCTGCCTGATGTGTAGCATTCATCATTCACGTTTTTAATGCCACTTACTGTTATCATCTCACATTTATGCAGGGAACATTTAGGGAGAGAGAGTCATGCTAATAGGCAACAACCTGGGGAACAGAACAGTGGAGAACCCATATGGTTTGATTTCTGTCTCTTCAATCTAAGCAGCCTGAGCCCTGGACCCAAGCAAACTGTTGTGCATGTCTGATCTTGAGATGATACCCCTGTGGATGACTCAAGGCATCGTCTGAAGGAAACCCTTCATGAACTCCCACCTGTACTGGGTGGGTAGTTCTCAGAGGAGCTGTAAGCTGCTTTTTTCCAAGAGCAGTGGGAGCTAACGTCATCACAGACCTGTGAAGGATACAGGCAAATGCCTGTGAGCAGCTCGTATTTGTGCAGTGAGCTCTAGTAGCCACCCCATCCTGTCATCTGCTGTTTGGACTACTTTCAGACGTCTTCAAGGCGCAATTTCAGCCAGCCACTAGATGCAATGAACACTTGCAGCATGAAGGTTGGTCAAAGGAGAGCCACAAATGTGCAGGGTGATACCAAACAGGAAGTGTTTTGTGTATTGCATATGAAGACATCCATATTTGTATTTTAACTCCTCAGTAAAGTTTTTAGTGGTCTAGTTCACACACTGAATAAAGATAAAGAAGAGAGAGTTGGAAGGATTAGGGCACTTCCTTAGGTCTATCCGAGTCATTCCCTGGTCCAGGTTGGAGAAGAGAGCCAAGAAGCTCCCCAGAAGCTGGAACCCGCAGTGACTGATGTTGAAATGCCCTCTTCTCTTCTAACAGTCACAAAGCTGAGGGGAAGCGAGTGGTCGCTATAAGGAGAACTTGCCGAAACCAAATCTGTAATCCTGTTACAGTGGTTGTGAACCAGGAGAGGAATCTGGATGCAGTGAAACCTGTCTTTCTTCCATCTTTCTGTAATGTCATAGGAATGCTGAATGAGATGATGTCACCAAAGCCTCAGGATACATTAGAGAATGGAGCTGCACAAATGCTTCCTCTGAAGCAGTAAGTTGCCTGATTCCTATAAGCCTCTTCCTAGCAATATCTAGGAGTAGAGAAGCTTTTGTTTCACAGCCAGGAGGTGGATGGATCTAAAATGTGAATTTGTGGCACAGTCTTTTTCCCGTGATGCTTCAGAGAGTGGCGCTATCAGAAATGAAAGCCAAAAAGGCAGAAAATTCCCACTCTGCTATCCCGCATGCATATATCTTGTCTGATTTTTGATCAGTCATAGCCACAAAGCAGTGAAAAATACTGTCGTGGGAGGACCAGCCACCAACCAGTGTAGATTGCAATGAGCATCATGTTGCAGAAAGCAACCTGTTGGACCACAGTTGTGGTGAAGAGGAAGTTGTGATGAAGAGGAAGAGCTAAAGACGTGTCCATTTATGCATCGCATGTGCAGCTGCCATGTGAAACAGCTGAAATCTCTGCTGGGACCATTTAGCTTCTGGATGGCAATCCCACCCTCAGATATTCAGGCTGTTCTGGTACCATAGCATTGCCCTGACCTCCAGAGCCTGTGGTGACCCGGTTAAGTAGACAAGGGTTTAGGAGATATCCTGTCAGCAGTAAGGGGGAGAATTGAACTAGAGGGTCCCTGTACAGTCCGTAGAATGGGTTTTCATGTTAGGAATGTTCTGGCATATTCTTGAGTTGGTCTCTAAATCCTTTTCAATGCCTTCAGAAGCTAACTGGACTGAAAAAGCCTGCCATATTTTGTCAGAAGAGTCTGTATTTTCTTCCTGCAGAAAAGTGATCTCTCTGCAGGGTGGGAGAGCCAAAAGCCGTGCTTTCATATGCAGCTGCATTTATCCCATTCAAAAGGTTGATGTTCACCCTGAGCTTGTGTTGCTTGGTCGTGATCTCTGCAGTTTTGCCTCAGCCAAGCAATTTTGCACAGTGCTTGTCTTTAAGCACAGAACTAGTGCTTCTACTTGGAAACAGAAGTTGGAGAGAGTTATTAAATTACGAAAACAAGCCTTTGCCACAAATTTCCCTGTAATTTTCCTTTTTGTCACTCACATAAGGGGTTTTTTCCGTGTTTGAGCTCAGTGTGATATCACCAAGTTGCTTGTGATTTAAATAGAAGAAGCCAGCTGTCAGGAGTAATGCTTGCAGGTATTCCTTCTTTTCTTTATTTGCCTTACAGCAGTGCCTGCAGGCCAAAGCAAAGATTGTGCTGGCATCACCTGAATAGCTAGTTCCTGCCCCTCAAGTCTGTACAGATAAAGGAGTTACCGTTATCTTCATTGCACAAATAACAGCACAGAAAGATGAAGTCACTTGCCCATGGTCATGCTAGGAGTCTCTGGCAGAGCCAGAAAGCAGAGTATTGTTTCCTCTGGTCTGATGCTTTTATCCCAGTGCCATCCTTTTGTGTGACTAGCCACTTTGAGCAATTTAGATTTTTCCGTTGTTCTCCTGGCACAAACATGCCAGCTGGTAAATGGCACTATATATATGTCTCTTGGATCTCTGCCTTTCGAGATCCTTTTTATTTTTATCACTTACCTTGTGATAGCCAGGTGTCTGTGTAGAGCCTTGGGTCTGGAAGGATCTCGGGATGTGCTCATCTAACCTGCTTTAAAACCTCCACAAGCACAGATGCCACAGGTTCACTGGGTGATTTTTTTTTTCCCAGTGATTCATTATTTTTGTCCTTAGAAAGCTGTTCCTAAATTTAATACTGTGCTCATCTTACTCCAGAGACAGCACCCTTTTACTTATTTGGAGACTCATGCTCTCTTTTAGTTTCCTTTTCCCCAGGACAGAAGAGTCTTTGTTCGTAGCTTTCTTGTGGGTTTTCTCCAATTCCCTCTTGGATTCCATAGAAATGCACTGTGTTTTTCCTGACATTCAAAATAGGGCACGGTATGGAGCTCCCTCAAACGCCTCCTCCTTCTCCCCAAGGACCTGATAAAGTACTTTGCCTACTGGGAAGCCGTGGGCTGAGGACTTGCCGAAGCAAACAGGCCCAAGAAGGTGCATTCCATAGCAGAGCAGGGCATCAAGACGTACAGGAGGGTTTACTGAGCCAGGGACACCCCCGAGGATTGCCGAGACCCACCACAAGCCCGCAGCTTGTACAAGAGCAGCTGATGAGTGGGCAGGGCCAGGAGTACCTGCTGCCAAAGGGCATCCCCAGGGAGAACTGCGAGTGACCGGCAGGGGAAACAGGGCATGGCATGACAGTGTGTGTGGGAGAGTGCACAGGGAGGTCACATTCCACTGACTTGAAGGGGAGCAGAAATTTGGTTCATCACATTCCTACCAATTTGGTGTCCGAGCCAGCAAGAGAAGACCTCTGGGAAGACCTTACAGCACTGTCCAGGGCCTGTAAGAAAGCTGGAGAGGGACTTTTACAAGGGCCTGTAAGGATAGGACAAGGAGTAATGGCTTTAGACTACAAGAGCGTAGATTCAGACTAGATATAAGGAAAAATTTTTTTATGATGAGGGTGTTGAGTTGCTGGCACAGGCTGCCCAGAGAAGCTGTGGTTGCGACCTTCCTGGAAGGGTTCAAGGCCAGGCTGGATGAGGCTCTAGTGGAAGGTGTCCCTGCCCATGGCATCGGGTTTGGAACTGGATGATCTTTAAGGTCTCTTCCAACTCAGACAGTTTTATGATTCTGTGAAGCTGCATCTTCTTCCCTCCTTCCACAGGGGCATTGCATGCTCCTGTGTTTCACCCTGCAAAGGTTACCCCTTAGGAAGCTGAAGGTACACAAATTTACCTTGATAGTATCAAGAGGTGTTTTCCCAAGCACCTGTAGTAAAACCTTGATTTGTGCTGACTTTCATAGTTAGCTTCATCTCAATGCTTGGAACATGAGATTTTAGGGCCAACAGTGGCCATGGTCATACTCAAGTGCCAAAAGACTGGGCAGGATGTCTGAGTTGGCAGCAAGGATGAGATCTGTCAGATTTTCTCTCTGTTAGTCTGCCGTTCCTCTTAAAAACAGTATGAGCCTGGGCAGCATTTGCTCTGATCCAGAAAAGCCACTGTCAGCCTAAAACCAAGGGTTTTATGTAATCACAGGTACATAAACTGTTCCATTTCAGGTCTAGTAATTTTGAGGTTTTACTAATCCAGGGGTTTGATCTAATGTTACCTGTTCAATATATTTTTATTTGTTTTTAAGAATTTTATTTCCAGCCTTCCAGTCTTCATTGGGACGCTCACGTATGGAAGGGGTCTGGATTGTCATTCTGCAAAGCTGTGACCAGCTCAGGGACAAGTGGTGGGCTCATGCTTTCCTCCCATTTCTGAATGAGAGGTGAGAAAAGAGCAGTGGTGGTATTTGGAGGAACCGAATACCACAGGAAATCCACAACAAGCTACAGTGGGAATTAAGGACTTTGCCTATTCTTCCCTCTGACCTGCTGCACCTCCTCAGTATCTGTTCTTCAAGTTGAAACATAAGGAATTAATTTGCCTGCCCCTGATTTCACTAGAGTGTTTAGTAATTTGGCTTTAATGTGAGAATTCATCAGCAAGACTGATTGCTGTACCATACAGAGTGGCAGGCTTGGCAGAGAAGGAAATTTCCCACACAGTTTCAAAATGGTCCATGAATTTGCCAGGATTAGAGTTTGATAACAGCTGGAAAAAGGATGCAGCAAGTCTTGTATGAAGAAAGGAGCCAATTTAGGAATTAAAAATGTGAGATGGTAGAGGGCAGGAATGCACATTTTACATTTTATTCAGTATCTGTGGTTTGGCTTTATTTTGTTCTTAATGGCATGTGGTTTTTAAAAGGAAGTTTTTGCTTAAATGCAAATCAGATATTAGGTTGCTAAAGATAGGAAAGGCACTCCTTGGTAAGTGTGGTGGAAGCTAGTCTGATAAATGTACTCAATAATGAGAATTCTACGGCAAAATGCTGAGCCCTGTGGCTGTGATCCAGCAAAATGCTGACAGCAATGGTAGCGCTCATGCACTTAAAATAAGGCATTTTCCAAAAATGCTTTGGTGGATCAGAGCTGGAGTCTTTATCACCTTGCTAGGAGAGAATTTATGAGAGTCTTGTAAGTCAATAGTATTTATTCTTGGGCTTTACAACTAAACCACTAATGGAATAAAAGGAAATTACAGCTTTTTTGTGGTGTGAAGAAATCTGGCTCTGGTCTTAACCACAAACTGTTCCCCAGCTTTCAGAAAAACTTACTATCTTGATTTCCAGAGGCTCTAGAAAAACAAATCAGGTACTGGAATTCCCTGTGGATCTGCACCCTATAGGAAGATGTTTCTTCATGCCTCTCCTCCCTGCTCTGACAAATATTTGTCTCAGATATGCGTTGGCCTTGAGTGCAAGTACCTGCTAGGGACATCAGGGAGGCCTCTTTTTCCTGAGCCCAGGCAACCTGTGATGCCCTGATGTCTCCCTCTCCCTTCTGAGGATCATGATAAATTGCAGCTTAATGGGAACTGCCTGTGCGGGAGGGACACAGGGCTGAGGCTGCTGTAAATACAAATGAATATATGTTAGGCCTGGCAATTGAAAAAAAGTTTCCCAAACAATGAGCTATGGTCAGGGCCAGTCTTGCCAGGCCAGTTTTTAGAATTATTTTTTCTAAACAGCCTGTAATTGCATGAAGGGGACTTTGCACCCTGCAAAATACAGGTGAGTGTTTGCAAGCCTTTGGGTTTCAAGAGAAAATAATTACCTTGACTGATGTTACAGATCATGGTGCTCTTTGTAGCCTTCATTATACAGAATCCTTGAAATTCGTTAAAACTGTTGTATACCAATATTCCTGATAAGGCACTGAATGTGTTTGTTGATGAACAAGCTGGAGGTAATACTTCCCCTCCCTTGAGATGAGTGTGCTCAATATTATACAATTTTCTCTTGTGATATCTGGTCATGTTTTCCTCAGGCCTCATGCCTGCAAGTTTTGTGAATCTGCAGGCAGCTTCCATTATTTAAGAGTACACGTCTCTCATCCATGATTGGCAGGAGCCGAGAGCGTGTCTGTGCAACTCTGTAAACAGGAGGCAAATGGCAAGAATCCAATTTATTTTTTGAAACCATGTGCTTTTAAGCGCCTTGCCAAAGGTTATGTGTTTCTTTGAGATGGTGGTGATATATGATAGGTTCCATTAAATATTCTGGTTCTGTTCTGTGTAGGGTGGTGTGCACATGAGGAATGACAAGGCAGCCTTAGCCCAAAGGCTCTGTAGTTCAGTGCCTAGATTTTGTGGTGTCTTTAGGCTCTGCTTGTAATCCTGTTGCAGCGTTAATATATGGTAGCCCTGACACAAAGTAACTTCCTTACGGTATATTTTTTAGAAATTATTTGCTTGCTTTGTGGCATAAGCAGTGAATTTTGGAAACTCATGCAGTCAGCAAGAGGGCATAGAGAAAGGAATGCCAGAGGCGAGATGTTGCTATGCCTTCCTGGGTTGCCTCCACAAAGGCAGGCACTTCGGTGAGTCTTAGCAATATTTTGTTAAGGCAAAATATTTTGTGAGTGGCAAAGCTTTCATTGGTTGTATCCACTGTCCTTCAAGGAATATGTGTTGAATCTTTCTGTTTCACAGTTAACAACGTATTTTGATTAAGAGGAAAAGACTGCATACAAACATTTAAAGCTATGCATTTGTTTTCATAATTTATACATCAATAACCAGTACTTGGTCTAAATAACAAAGGACATTTTACAGATACCTTTTTATAACACAAATTATTGCAGGGAGGATTTCAGCAGTGATTTTTCACGTGCAGCAAGGCATTTGTCACTATTTGTTCTTTTGATACCATTTTACAGGCGTAGCTAAATATCATTGAGTGTTCATCTAAAGATTTATTGTAAGAAGCAGGAGCTCCTTATGGGTGGGCCAGTTGATGTTAGCTTGTTGCTGTTGAACAAGATTCTTGGTTTCCTCCATTTTTTCTCTTTGCCTCTCTTGCAAGCTCCTTTAGGAGATACTCAGAAAAGAAAGCCTTGAATTACGTGAATGTAGTGCCCGCACACCTCTCCTTCCCCTAAACACACTGGAATTACTGCAAGAAGAGAATATTGGGGCACAGTAAATCTGGAGGCCTTAGACCACACTGGTGCATAGCCAGGCAGATCTCCTGAGCTGTTACAGAGATCAGAAGTAAGAGATGAACCATCATCCCTGTGCTAATGCCAATTGCGTGCAGATTGCTTCTGTTATTTCTCTAATGTGAATATTAATTAAAGGGTTTTTTTCTGGTCTGTGTCTACCAACTCAACAGCATTTCTCTATAGTGGGAATGCTGGTAATTAAAAGCATTGGGTTAGTAGTGTCCACAAAACTACAGCATCCACGCTGCTCTCTTTGCCTTTAGCAAAGGTAGTTTCCTGGTGTCTTGGGTCCAAGGATTAGAAGCCTAGAGAGAAATTATCTGAGGAAAGCTTTGTCAAAGGGAGAACAGGCTCTTCAACACAATTAGGCACCAATTTGGGTTTCACTTTTCATGAACCCAACCTTCTGTCCAGCTGGGAGGCAGCAACGTCTTGGGAGCACCTTGGCCGTGACCAGCTTGGGTACCAAGTCACGTCCTGGTGTCAAGCTTAAGGAGCTGTGTTGAATCTTACAGGAACCAGGATGGGAGCCACCTGAAAGATCACCCCTTTTCAAGTGAGATAGATATGGTTGTTTGGGTTAGCCATGGATTCATGTTACAAAAATGGGGCCCTGCCTTCTGTCAAGCCCACGGAGTGCTTCAGTTGGGTTCCTCTCTCTTTTTTGACCTGTTTTCTTTCAAGGTACTGATCAGGGCATCTCAGGCTTCAGAGGCATTCAAAATGGTGGTAGGTAACAGACTGCAAACAGAACAGATCTAAGACCTGGCACCTCAGGGGTTCATCTCGGGACGTAGAAGATGTGAAGAAATACATTCATTGCCAGAGCAATTTGAAGATTGTGTTCTCATTTTGATATTTGATGTGTGAAAAGGACTAATATGAAGTCCCCATCTACACAAGATACCTTGAAGCATCATTCAAAAGAAGATCTCCATATACAAACAGTGCTTTAGATTTTGGCTCCTGTTTGGCAAGGTGTTTGGATTTAATCTAATCCTGGGGCTAAAATTTACCGCCTTGCATTATTTAGGGCCTGTGCATGGTTGAAATCCCACCATTAAACACCTCAGATAGAATAGAAATATCATTTAATGCTGCTTAGTACAAGGACCTTTCATTCCCTGGACTCAGTTTTCAGAAACATTTGCAAGCACCTGCAAACTTGGGGCCCAGCCTGTTTGCCTAACTAGGCAGGCATGGTTTGCAACTATTTATTCTCAAGATACAAAGAGTTTTGAAACCCATTATCAGACAAACTTGAGTACACTTTGGGATGTGAAAAATTGCAGCACAAAAGTCAAGTTATGACTTAAATCCTAGGTTCTGACCCAGGTGTAATATTCACAGTAAAAGTACCCTTAAGGGAGCCACTGGGTGTTAAGCTTCTCTAAAAGTTCCTCTGTCGAAATGCAAAGAGATAATACAGTGAAAGCTTCTTTTTCCCCTACCCCAAACAGTGTTTCTATTTTAACTAACATATCTCTATTTTGTTAAATTAACCTGCTGCTTGAGGGCACCTGCAATTTCACAATGCCTTTAGCGTGACTTGGTGAATAAGGCAAATTTTGCTTCAAACTCTGAAGTCACCGAAGGCCTGAGGAAAAGAAATGAGAAACTGAGTGAAAAATTACAGTATACCAGGCTTTTGAAGTGAAACCAGGGTTACTGGTTTGTGGTTACTCTTCTAATACAGGTTTTATTTTCTTCAATTACACCTGGTTTTATTAAGTGCATTAATTATAACGTAACTGTTTGGTTATATGGTAACAGGTAAAAGTTATGGCTTTGGGACTGAGTGAGATGGGGAGCCATTAGTGTTGTTTCTGCTAGAGTGAAAAATACCAAGGCAAAAGTAATTGGCCTGGAGACAGCATTAGATAGACCATGAAAAGTAGAAACTGGGTTATTTCTTTTGTCTTGGTACAGTGGTTGTTCACCTCATAACATTAGTTTATCTTAAAATATAATTAGCATTTTATCCCACTAAGCATTATTGTATGTTAGATGTTAGTGGGACACAGCACAGTATGTTGTAAACATGGCCTTTGGTGCCTAATGGCTAATTCAGTTTTAATGTCATTATCAAAGGTAACAGAGGAACAATGTCCTAAAATGTCTGTTCCTCGTGAAGTAATCTCCTGTAGTTATTCAGATGTGACTAATGATGTGTCTTCTGCAGAAACTTTAATTTATTTATTTGGTATGTGCCCTTACTCTTCTTAAGAAATGTAAGAAACAGAACAAAAAAAAAAAGGAAGAATCAGTTTTTTATGCCTTTCTTTGCTTCCTGATTAATTTTTGGTCTCAGGAAGGCAAAAATGTACATTGGCAATTTCACACCTTGTTACATCTTCTGTTTGCTTTCATCCCATGCATGGCTGTTTTCATAAATGGCAAACATAAACATAAATGATGTAATATCCCTCTTTGATCTTGACTGTGTGGCTGAGAAATTAATGCATATGTGCAGAACATGAACAATGCACAATGTACATCCACCTTTTGTTGTGTCAAGGCAGGAATTTGAACAAGACTTCTGTCTGCTTACATAAGAAACATGAGCTATTACAGCTTTATGTATCTTGACTCTTAGGTGAATTTATTTTTTTTTACCTGTTGTACTCCAAATGGAAGGGCTCTGTGGCTTGACTTCTCTCTGTTAGGAGGATGCTGCCCTTGCAGAAGCAGTGACCTTTGAAAAGCAAGTCTTAAGTGATCCTTTTATTTTTCTGAGATCATATAGCACAGTATCCAGTTGCAGGCTTTTAAGATGGAATGATTGCAGACTTTGTCCACTTGCCTGGATTGGATTACATGTTGTTTGACAAAGAAAACTCTAAAATACTTATACCTTCCTTCCTTCACTTCAGAGCGTCGTAATTGCTGTGCATTGAGGATGCAGAGTAGCTGCTGTATCATGCCAGCACCACTGGGATTTATTGAATTTACTTAATTGGCCTTTATCTCACAGTTACACTTTAACGCTTCTTTTGAAGGAGATTCAGAAAGGATACAGTTACTCCTCTTGTAAATTACTTTTGAGAGTTGGGTTACTCATTTTCTTATCTTCCATCCATTTCCTGGTAGAGCAGAGCATTCTGTGAGCCACAATTGAACATGCTAGAGACTTGCACACCCAGACATTTAAGTCCATGCAGCTGCTCACTAGCCAAGCTTTTTGCACACACTTTTTAAAGAGAATGCTTTGGTTTCAGGGTGTAGGAGGTTTGGTGGGTGTGTTTGGGTGGCTGGTGGTGCATTTTGTGTTGGATTGTGCAGGTGCATGTGAAGGGAGTTAAACTGCCCTGAACCTCCCAGGGAAAGATTTTGCAGCAGAGTTTGGGAGCATTTGCACTGTGTTCTTGGCTGTAACGCGCTTGTGAGCCTCAGTCCTATAAACACTTCAGGAAACCACAATAAAGTGGATGAAGAATCCATTATTTGATCAAGTGATTTCGATACTGGGAGTTGCATGGTTTTCACCTTCTTGAGAGGCATTCAGTACCAGGGAGGGCTGAGGTTTCCCCTCACTGCTCTTCTCAAGTTTGTTTTTGCCAATAGGAGTTTAAAACGGTTTAATGCTCAACACTGATGTTCTCTATCCTGCCAGACCTCTGCTGACAGCTCTGTAAGGATGGGATAGGCGCTGCAGGGACTGGGGGCATTGGAGATCAGTCCCAGAGGGCATAGGTCCCTTTTTCTGAGTACTTTGGTGGCTCCTCCCTGTACATGTAGCATCTGAGTGGCCTGCAATAAGCTATCAGTATCATCTATTTACCAAGGATTGTGCAATCTCCTTTTACTTGGCACCGTCACCACACAGTGTCTTCCTGTGCCCCTGAAAACTATGTAGCTTGCATTAGAAGCAGGCTTCATTCTATTTTAATGGAGCTCACTACTCGCTCTATTTTCTCTGACCACACACATGTGCAGGGATCGTGTATCTCATATGCACAACTCAGCTCGTTGTGCACATGCATGTGCAGTGCATATTTAGGCACCTGGATTGATTAATGGAAATTCCTTTACCCGATTAGCAGTTGGTATTTAGGTTGCTTTTTGCCTACACATAGCCCAAAAAAACTTGTAGAGGACGTCAGTCAGGGAGGGGTAAGGTGACTTTTGCAGATGAAAAATGGTTGGTGATCACCATGCAGTGCCTGCATAAATAATATGATCATCATGCAAATCAAGGTGGTTTTTACTCGCTCAGTGGAGCGGTTGTGAGCACAGTGGTGGATGCACAGTTAAAAAGCAAACATTGTCGTGTGCAGCTTGATGCCAGCTCCCCAGCCGAAAACAGTATGGAAATAGCCAACACCTTTCAGGATCCTTCAGGAGCCAAGTGGGGGAAGTAAATAGGAGTGTAAAAAGCAAGGGCTGAAGCAAGACTGAGATGTGGGAACTTGCTATAACAGAGAAGTCTTGCTGCTAGCCTTCAGTCCAAGAATAATTGTCTGGAGCTCTTCTCTTACTTTTTGGCTTAAAATCAGACCTGGAAAAATTAATTTTTTTGTTGTCTTTATTTTACTTAATGGGTTGGGGTTTTTTTATAGTGTTAAGATAATTAGCTAGTCCTGCATACAGAAGAAACTTTCTTATAGTTCCAAATACATTTTGGAGGATGAAATGTGGCTATTTGCTGCTGCTCTTTGCACTCCATTCCCCATATGGCCACAAAAGTCTTTGCCATGGGTCTCCTGAGGCCCCCTGTCATCCTTGCAGGAGCTGGCCTGTGTGGAGGGTGAGTTAAAGTCCCTCATCCAGGCATGGCCTGTTTTTATCTCTGGAGAAGCTGCTCTTGTCCCCGCAAATGGGAGACTATGAATTTCTCCCGTCCCCTTTTCTTTTCACTCGGTGTTTTTTCCTAATGACTGGCACGAAATACCTGGGGTGTTAGGGTTGCATTGCCCGTAGCAACTTCTGCTAGAGAGCCAGCAGGGGTGGCAGCAACCACAACTTAAAAAGTCTCTGCAGACATCGGACTGAATACAAAGGATCAAGCCTGTTTCTGATGCACGTGTGTGCTGCAAAGGGCAGATAACCTTTCGGGGCTGCATCTTAAAATAATGAGCAGAGCTGGTATAGCTGCTCTCACGCTGTGGCTTCCCCAAGCACACTGCGAACTTCCGAACTGTGATTGCCATTAAAATCTTTTGCCATTTGCAAGGAATTAGCATCACTATGTGAGCTGTAACACCCCAGTGATATTTATGGAGAGCAATTGAATTATAAAGATTGTAATATTCCTTGCTTCTGGGAGGAGGGAGGGGGCTGAAAGATGCCTAGGCTTAAACTACTTAAAATCCAAAACTAGTTAAGGAGCCCATGTAATCTAAGGTCTTCTGAAAAATATACGCCTTGAAAGCAGGTGAAAGAAAGCAAAACATAAGCAATATGTAACTCTGATAACGCAGGCCCCTGACACATTTGAAAAGGGAAGGTGTGGGGTTGATGTGTTTGAAAAGTGCTTGAAAAGACAGGGTTGATGTGTAAGCTGTGATAGTAGTGCATGTTATTACTTTGCTTGGTGCTCATGCTGCTGAAAATCTGTGCAAGTCCGGTTGTTAAAAATGGGCAAATACCAGCAAGGTAAAAACAGACCCCACCGATCTGCTGTAGCTAAGGATTGCCTTGCGTGTGAGGATGCACTGATGAGTTTGACTTTGGCTGAGGCAGACCATCTTACTAACAGTGGTTTTCGTCTGTTCTGTTTTTCTCCTGTCTTGCAGCACCTTCTCCAGTCAGTAGTGTGAAAAAAGGGAAGATAACTAAAAATAGCATCTCCCTTTCCTGGCAGGAGCCAGATCGACCCAACGGCATCATCCTGGAATACGAAATCAAATATTTTGAAAAGGTGTGATGAGCTTCCCAAGTACCAAAGATTGCTGAGCTTCCCAAGTACCTTCTCTTTATTGTTTTCTTCTTTTAGTCATAATTATTTGAGTCATGGAAGGGAATGGAGAGATTTTATGCATAAATCAATGTCAGATTGATTTTGCAGTAAATGATTAGCAAGACTTGAAATGAGGGTGTTGTTTTCCATTAGTGTGCCACTTCTCTTGAACAAATACATTAAATCTGCGTGTCAGATTCCTCTCTGGCCTTATCACATTAAGATGGAGCCTGCTCATTTGTTAAAAATAGAAGGGGTTGGGGACTGAGCATCTGTCTCCTCCCAGAAACATCAGGCAATCCGTTGCCTTTGGTATTTAAATTTCTCACTTGAATTTTCCATCCACTGTGAAAGGAGAGGAGAAGGGGGTTGTGGAGAGGTTGTATGTATTCTGATATGAAGAAGGGCATCCTGGCTTAAAAACTGGCCTGGGTTTTCCAGCTCTGTATTTAAATGAAAGCAGCCTCCCCACAAAACTTGCCTCTCCTAGTCTTCATTTCAAATGGTGACTTGTTCTCTTCCTGCAAAATTAATGTAGTTTAAATGAAAATCATTACAAATGCACTTCATCACAGTAGTGTATTTGGAGTGATACAGCCTTAAATCTCTGGAAATTTTAGAATTCCAAAAATCAGGTTTTCAGGATTTGACTGGATAGCATTTGCCTTAGCTGGAATTGTAAGGTGTTCTTTTTTCTTCAGAAACATCCAGGCTTTCTACATGAAAACAGAGGAAAATAATAAAATTGACTCACAATTTGCTTTTTTAAGGGGATTGAATTTCTGTTTTAAGGAAGATACTCCATTAGCTCCGTCTGTGACCCAGGTGAAATCACTAAACGTGGACCAGGACTAGATCCTTAGCCCTTCTCTCTTCTTTCTCTGACCCTGGGAAGGACCTGCACAAGCAGTCTGTGCAAACAGGGGAAAGAATTTCATAAACCTTCTCCATCAAAATAAAATCAACATTATTTTTGCAGACGAGGGAGCTTCTGAAATATCACTAGATATATGAGTGACTGAAACAGGGCTGATATTTTCAAGAAGATTAAACTACATAGCAAGAATCAGGATATTTTGTTGCTGGAAATAATCCATTACTAATTATTTTATTAACTTGTTTGAAAGACTGTTGGTGTACATTGAATCCTTACCGTGGAGTGGCTTGGGAAGAATAGCTTTTAGAGATTAAAAAAATATAAAGCAAATAATGAAAGTGAAAAACTAATATATTCCTTCATTGTTCTTAGTTTGTTTTCAAACAAATTGGCAGGAGAGGGGGCTTAAAATGTTGTGTTTGTAGTCTAGAACTAGTTTCAAATAGCTTCAGCAAATAGTTCTTCAAGAGTGAGTCCTTTGTGGAGAGATAGCTCCAGCCAGTCCAGGTTTATGCTGTCTTCATTTATTTTCCTCAGGCTGATAGGGAAGCTTAGTGTTTTCCATAGAAAAGCTCAAGAGTCCAAGTGTTTGCAGAAGCCAGCAGTGTATTGAAAAGTTAACTGGCTGACGTAGAAGCAAAGATGTGACCTAATATTCACTTACTGCTTTTTAACCAGTCATTGAGATAGGTTTGGGATATTGCCCTTAATCCTTTTCGTTTGTTGCTACTATAGTTTATAATGTATATTCTCTCACTTCTCAGCCCCTCGTAAGGGTAAATTCACAGCATTTATTTCCAAGGGACAAGAATGATTTATATTAAATATTTGGGAAAACTGAGTTTTGTCAGATTGCATTCCTGTAAGAGGGATCAGTCCTTAATAAGAAAAAAGGGCACATATATATATGTGTGTGTGTGTGTGTTTGTCTGTACACATTTCTCCAAAACAGGCTTCAATTGAGAAAGTTTGTAATCTTACATTTAGAAATTCCCAGCACCTTAGCTGGGCATATTGCTGTCTATGGGAAGCTGGCCATTAAATTAAAAAGAAAAAAAGAAAAACTAGTTCAGATTCTAAAAGCTATCCAGAAATCTTGGTAAGGAACTACTAAAAACTCTGGTTTAACTCCTAATAATTTGGATCTGAGGGGATATGATGAATAAAAAGCAGTTTCCAAAATTGTAGACCTTAATTTATGAGCTCTTGTCTAGATTATGTGTTACAGTAAATAATTCTAAGAGTAATTACTTAGCATTTCAGCAAAATTTTAATCAAAGAACTGGAACTGTTTCACATTAGAAACTGATGTAGATGAAGATTTATTTCAGCAATTTTTTCTTCAAGTTCATTGCTTCAGAGTGCAAAAATTAGGTATTTTCCTGGAGTTTTGGTTTATTATTCCCTTCCCAAGGTCTAATTCAGGGTTCTAGAAATGCAAGCATAAATGTGTACAATGTGTAATATATTATTCTCTTTTAGGCATACTTACATTACTGGGAAGCCGTTTTGGTGTAAATCAAAATCCTTTTTTAAGGCAATGGGACTTGTTTTATCTTCCCTGTGCCTTGGGATCGAGCTTTGAATGATAAACCTTTCCATTGCTCCAGGCCATGTACGTCCCGAGCAGTGGAGAGCTGCTTCTGCTGCAGATGCCAGTTGCATGCCTCCTAGAATCATTGATTATAAAAGAGAAAATCAGATCTCACATTTAGTGTTGCAGAAAGGACCTTCAGAGAGGGTTTTTTTGAGGAAGAAATCCCGAAAAATGCATACTTCAGTGATCTTTCGTAATGTTGCTCTGGGGGTTGTTAAGAGTCTGTCTTCTCTGAGTGCCAGTCTTTGTGTGTTTGAACTTTGTTTTTTGCGGGGGGTGTTGGGAAAAGGACCAGGAGACGAGCTACACCATCATCAAATCCAAAGAGACGACGATTACGGCAGATGGCTTGAAGCCAGGCTCAGCGTACGTCTTCCAGATCCGAGCCCGGACAGCTGCCGGCTACGGGGGCTTCAGCCGAAGGTTCGAGTTCGAAACCAGCCCCGTGTGTAAGTCTTTTTAATTACTGTCAGCCCCTGTCTCTGCAGCGGTTACCAGAAACAAGTCAGGGGATCGATACCTTTGCAGAGAGCTCTTCCTTTTATTGGCTTCATCCCTTGGCTTTGGAAACATCAGGCGTATCGTGACTCTGCACTTGACATATCTGTCCTCTGCTTCCTCAGTCCACATGGTGAGGCAGGAGATCTTCAGGCTTCGGAAATTCATGGCATTCCCTGCTTAGAAAAATCCTGTGTTTACAGGAGCCTGGTGTAAGAGATCCTGTCCTCTCAGGAGGGACACAGGGGGTGGGACCTGCTCCTCCACACCTCATAATGGTGGTCTGCAGAGGCTGCTGGGCTCTCTTAAAATATCTACATCTGGGAGGAAAAACCCTGAAATGGTGCCTCTCTGCGAGGGGGAGAGTTGAACCAGCATTAGTGTCTTTTGTGTCTTTTGGTGAAAGTTCCTGTCAAGTTAAAAGATGGTTTCTGTTGGCTGCCAATGCCACAGCCTCAAGAAAAGGAGGTTGACTTGTGATCAGAAATGGAAAAAAATGTGCACTGCAGGTGCAGGACTTCTTCTTGGCCTGTTACATTTGTGGGCTTTTAAATTTTCTTAANTTTTTTTTTTTTTTTGTAATGAATCTGATTATCCAGGGCTGGATTCTGGAACAGGTTCTGTGGTAGGGTGAACTCCTGAGGCACACAGAGGCTCAGCTGCTCATTCTTCTGTGTTCAGACACAGCTGTGGGGAAATTCTTTTTGTCCCAAATACAAAATTTTGCCAAGGTGTCAAATATAGTTTTGTCCCCCAGAAAATATGTCTTCTCTCTTTTAGTTTGTACAGCTGTCATTTATTAATCTTTTATACTGTTTGCATGGAAGAGGAATTCTGTGGTGGAAATACTCTGATCATTCCTGTGGGAAAGAGACTATTTTCTGTGTTTTCCTTGGAAATTTAAATTCATCAATATTTTGATTACTGTTACTCCAGTTTATTTAAAATTCATCATCTTTGAGAAGAAGATGCCAAGTTGTCTTTTCAATGCATGTTACCTTTGAAGTCATAATAGATTTTCAAGGAATCGTTGTACATGTACTGATGTAGCTGTGGAGCCAGTGATTAAGCTAATACAGTGAAAATTGCATCACAATACAAACATTAATGCAATAAGGACAGTCTATTTAATGTATTTTTTATCGTATTAACCATTAATTGTGCCCTATAAGTAGCAACCAAATCATGTTATGCCAAAAAATTATTCAGTATAGTTTTTCTCAGTTGGAAAGTTTCTAGCTTAGAGTTGTTTGAGTAATAGTGTTCTGGTCTATTAATGAGTAACACATGAAATATGTGCACATTTGATCTATTACCTCTGATCCTGGTCCAAAAATAATGGCACTTCCATAAAGCCCATCATATATGTATCTGGGTTAATCAGGACTTTTGGAGGACATCACATGGAAATATTTTTAAACACTAGAAATTGCATGGGTCATTTAGTCATACCCACATCCCAGTCTTTTCCACATTTTAAAGGCAGAGGAATAGGTACTTCCCTGATATTAAGGAGGTGCTGGCATAGTCAGAGGAATACCTATTGCATGGTCCCCAGTTTGGGAACTGGGAGTTGTTCATCTGTGGGACTCAAGCTCTGGCTGAGGCCAGACTTAACCAGATACTTAAACCTTTGATAGGATTGAAATACAATGTAAGCCTCAGTATCTTGCAAAATGCGGCTCTGTTTGACATTTAAAACCTTATAAAAAGCATTTTTTTCCCAAAGCCCTGTATAAAGTCAATATTAGTGTCAGGAGTGTGACCAAACTCCCACTGCTTTCCTGCACATCTTGGAGATTTTGAAGGCAAGCACAGATCGAAATCTCACTGCTACATCAGAACACAGACCCGAACTTCTTGTTAGAGCCAAAGCAAATGGTTTTTATTCAAGCACAGATGAAAACCTTTCAGTGGCTGTTCTGAGAAACAGAAACACTCAAAGTCATTTGGACCGAACAACAGGTTTTGTTTCCAGTTCACAAGGTTTCTGTAGTTATCTTTAATACAAGATATAGAGTTACACAACAACAGCCTGAGAAATGCAATGGAGGAAAGCTATAAACTGTTTTGGACTTCCCTCTTTTTCCAGATTTTGGGAATTTTTGCGTGCTGCTCCCTGCTTGTGCAATTCTGCAAAGCACCATGAAGCAGCCAGGGCTTCGATTTTCAGGGAAATTTTTTTATTCAAGTGGAAGCTGTTGCTAGATGTATCCACTTATTGCTTCCCCCTTTCCAAAAGGCACCGAGCTCGTCTAGCCCCAAAAACTAACCTTGCCAAGAGGTGGGTTTTGGCTGGATTGGTGAGCTAATCCAGCTGGTCTGTTGGGCAGGAGTAGGAACATACCACCAAGCTAAGAAGGGGTAATGCAGGTGTGTATGTCCCCCTGACTTTGAATGGCAGCAAGTCCCAGCTTGGCCTATGAATTCAGGCTTTTCATCTGCCATAGATCACAGCGGAATTTATCTCCTTTCCCCATCCCTTGAGCTGTGCAAAAAAACACCAATCACTGCTTAATGTTCTCCTTTAAATGTTTTTAATTATTTTGTCAAGAAAGCAATAAAACACCATCTTAAGGAGCCCCCATAAGTTTGTGAGGCTAATAAAATCTCTGGATGATGGCAGGGGTTTGGAGCAGTTAACATTAAATATTTAATGTATCAGGACCAGTCCTTCTGAAATCGCTCACACTGCTGTAGCAGGTCCACCCCGCTCGCGGCTGAGCACCGGAGAGCTCCCGTATGAAGAGCTATTTGAGGCCCAGTGCAGATCAATGTTTAATGCCATACCTTTCTGTCTTTCTTTTCCTTTAACAATTAATATGGGACCATATTCAGTTATTTTATAGCCCTCATAACGTTAATCCTGTGCTAAGGACCCTTTTTTAGTTCAATCATTTAGTTAAAGGCTTCTTCAGTACGCAATCAATTCCTGCTGCTCTCTGGGGTAGATGAAGCTTCATCCTGGGCTGGCACGAGGTTAAGAGCTATAATGAGGTTTTCCCCCACAGAGCGGTGGTGCCTATGCCAGGGAGCTGGTTTTGCAGGGAGGATGTGAGATTTGTGCCCTGGGATGGTTATATATGTGCAGCTAAATAAGCTGGCAGCAAAGAGGGCAAGGTGAGGGGACGTTGGTTTCTGCTTGGGGAACCCCACATAAAAACCCCTGGGGAGAGAGGGACTTCTCCTGCCATGTAGGGCAGATAAACAAGATGCAAGTGGTATTAGCGTTTCCATTTTACAGCCTACAGGAGCTTGCTCACCTGCTTTTACTTGACCTGTGTCAAAACTCAGTTCTCAATCAGCTTTCCTGACCTTTCTGCTGGCATCTTTATCACTGGATCAGTCTCCTGCCTTTTGGCAGGGCTTGTAAGGAGGGCTCCTTACAAGGCATGGGCTGGAAGAGTTTTACTTCCCTGAATTTTGGCCAATTAAAAGACCAGCCAGTGTATGTGTCTTGGCAAATTCCTGATATACAGAGTGCACCTTATGGCCACGTGATGGAGATGCCACAAGGAGTTTATAATTGTTTATAGCTTCTTGAAGTGCAGGTAATTCTTTTTATCTTGTAGATTTTGCTTATGTCTGTTAGCAGTAACATTCCATAAATGTTCTCTCTGCCTGTTGGGTTTTCATCTTTCATCTCTGATTTCAAATGCAGCTAACTCGGGGAGAAAAACCTGAGTTCACAAACTCAAAGGCTGCATTCTGCAACACTTTGGTTTCTGAATTCAGCAATGAAATGCAATCTTGTTGGGTTTTTGGCTTGGTGTTGCATGTGGTTTTGTTTCCTTTCCACCCATATCCCTTCCAAACTAGAAACAGACAGCAAAGGGGGAAAACACAAACCGTAAAAGAAACGAACTGGTAAGACTTGAAACCTCACTGGCAGCCTCACTAGAAAGACTCATATGAGTGCTGACTGCCATTTTAACCCTAATCTCCATTTTCTTTCTCTCATCTCAGCAGTAGCTGCATCCAGCGACCAGAGCCAGATTCCTATAATTGTTGTGTCTGTAACAGTGGGAGTCATTCTGCTGGCTGTTGTTATCGGTTTCCTTCTCAGCGGAAGGTAAGAGAAGAAGATGTGTATTTATACTTCTTCAACTTTTGTAATAACTTTTATCTGACCAGCTGATTAGTGTGATTTAGGCAAAAGCAGCATGTGAACAAAGCTGTCAAGCGGTAGCACTGTAAAACAGCACGAGGGTGGGCTGATTGATCTGTTTGGACAAGCAGGAATGACAAAGGCATTCTCACAGATGTAGTTGACTTCCCAGTGATTGTCATCTGTGCGTAGACTGGCCCTGATTATTTGACTTGATTCTCACAGGAGTGTTTTTGCATTCCTTTAAAAATAAGCAGAATATGTTATTACAGGTAAAATATCTTCGGCCCCATATGTTTGCACTCAGAGCTTGCAGTGGACTTTGCTCACGGAGAAAACTTGACTACAGGAAAACACTTGCAAAGAAAATGAGAATAAAGCCACCGAAATGGCCAAATGCCCCACATTTTGCTCAGACGTGGATTTCATTTTTCATGTGTAGGGTACTAATGTGTTCCCCAAGTGTGAGTAAATTATACGGAGAGCTTCTCCCGCAGAGGAAGACACTCTGCTTCAAACCATCCCATTGACTTCTCATGTGCTTAAACATAGGCAAGTGATGAAAGCGTGGGCTATGCCATCTTTGACAACTCTAATGGAAGTTGATGGAATTTTTTGATGAACAAGAGATGGTGGTACTGGGGCAAAATCTGGCTTGTATCAGGATAAGTTTGTACTGCAACATTAAGTTTCTTTGGCAGCCAGCATGGAAGGCACATTTTTCATATTCCACATGTATATTAGTACATTTTTTTAGTGGCAGTAGTCAAACGATGTAACATCCTTCATGCTAAACAGTGTGAAGTACGTCTACTGATAAGGCTGATTTTTTTCCAGTGCAAAGTAAACATTTATGCTTCTAAGGTACCCATCAGCCCACAGCTGCTTTTATGATACAGGTCTGTCTTAAGCTCAGGTCTAGCAAGGTGGCTGTAAATTACAGCATATTGTAAGCATTAAGAGATGTTACAGATGCAGAAGAACTGCACTGAATTTGTTGGTTGAGGGTCTTATTTCCCAGAGGAGGTAAGGTATCAGTCTGCAAATGCAGAGCAGTGAAATCCTGCCAGGCTGAGCATCTCAGTCCCCAGGCATAAGGCATCCGTGGAAGGACATGGACACAGTTATTTCCTGTCTTGAAAGGTAAGTGTGCTGCCAGACTCATCTCCAGTCAAGGTCAGAGACTGACAGTCTCTTCCAGCTCAGCTGTTCAAGCTCCTGTTGTCTGCTTTGAGTGACTTGTTTGGCTTAAAAATGGAAAAGTAAATGCTCCTGTCTGCATGAGAAGCATGCAGCAGCAGAGAGGAGTGGGGGGTGAGTAAATGGCTACAGGCAATTCACACCAGGGCCTACAGGAAAGCTGTGGTCAAAAGACTTGGCTGTGAACACTCTAGACAGGAGTTCAAGTCTTTCCTTAAAGGCTAGAGGTTTTGATTGAAATTCCTCTTCAATCAGGGCAGGCAGATGTGAACCTTGGCTTCCCCCAGCCTGGATGTGTGTTTGTATTGCTGCAAACAGGAGAATGCACGCGTGGCCATAGGGAAGCTGTGGATTTCACGTGGCACCTCTGCAAGGAAGAGTCTGGGGGGTGAATGACAGGTGGAGGAATGTAAATCCCTCTGTGGCCATAGGGAATCACAACTGTGTGGCTGACAGTAGCTCTTACTCTTTCCACAGTCGCTGGCAAGCGCTCTGTACCCCACTGAGGAGGATGTACCCTTGCAGGTCTCCTTTTCACTGCTACTCTCTCTAGTCTCAGCAAGCAGTTGCAAGTCCTGAGCCATTTGTCAGCAGTTCTCGTTAGTTACATCCTTCTGTCCTTTTGCCTAATGTGCTTTCCAGGATGTGCTTCCTCTTAGCTCTTTATCTCTTGGCATGCTTATAAAAGCCCTTGTGTCCTTTGGCTAGAGTTTTATTGCCGCCTCTGCTGCTACCTTAATCCTCCTACCTTGTGCTCACACCTCCCTCTGTTGACCCCAGGGCAGCTGCAGGTTCCTGGGACCTTCATGGTGCCACGCTGGATGTCTGGGAAGGGCAGGCACGGGGAGCTCAGCTCTTCATCCATTTTTATCTTTTCAGCCCTTCCACTAACTAAAAAGACCACAGTTCCTCAGCTGGAGCTGGTGGAGCAGCCTCCAAGGTTGGGTCCATTATTAGAAAATTGACTTCAAAACCGCAGAGCTTCTCAGCCAGTTTGAGCTCCCATTAATTTTAAAGCCCATCTAGTACACTGAGTGACTCGTGAGAACAGCAGAATAAACCCCAAAAATCCAGAAAGATGACAGACAATTTGAAATTAAACAAAGCAAAACAGAGAAATTGCTCTGGTTTGGAAGAAAACAGAGATTCCAGTGAGATGTGTCACGCTGCTTTGCCTTGGATATGGATTCAAGACAATTTGTGGAGTAGCTCTCCTGCTGTGACAGCAGGGACAGTAAATGTGTTCCAAGTCATGGGATAATCCCTTTCTGAAGCAGTTAACCTGTTTCTGGAAGACATTTTCCTATACCTTTGGAGTGGTTATGTTGTTCCAGTGCCTGGTTCCAGGGGGTTGCACTTTCTTTCCTGATTCTTTCCTGTGTTTGCTATTAGAAAACCAGCTGTTTCGAGCTCCAGCTGGAATCACTACTGCTTGCCACACCAAGCAAGCTGTGCAAAGCCCAGGCTCTGTCTTTTGTGTTGATGTCAGAGAGCAGCTACTGCTCAGCAGCAGAGCTAAGGAGAAAAACCCTCTTGCTCTGCAGCACTGAGGATGTAGCCTGGCCAGCTCCTGCAGATAGGCTACTCTGTACTGGCTTCAGGCTGCTCCCAGGTCCCTGAGAGGCCCTGGACGCCCTGGGATATTCCTCCCTAGGATGCTGTATGGCACCTCTTTGCAGCTATCCTCCCAAGTCCCAGGCTGCAGTGAGCAGAGGCTTGAGAGCAGTTCTGCAGTGCAAAGTGAATGTCATCCTGCTCTTGGCAGTTCTGAAAGTAGCTTGCAGTCACAGGGCTGAGGAGTTTGCTGGAGTCTGCAGGCTTTTTATTTTTTGCTGGGTTCCCAAAGGCAGAACCACACCTCTTCCCCTTTTTTTTGCTTTCAAGTCTCTGCAGTTTTCTCGCTTCTTTTGAGTGAATGTAAGTAACAGCTTGGCATTTCCCGTTGGCAGCTGGCCCTAAACCAAAGGTCAGTTGAACAGTAGTCGTGGTGGCATTTCCACATGTCAGCGTCCATCTGTGGAAATGCACTTTGCGTCTGAAGCTGGAGATTCCTGGGAATTTGAAACTAAATGTGCTTTGCCCTAAACAATTAAGCTACAATTTCAGAGCTGATTTACTTGCAGATGCTCCAGAAAGCTTCCTGTAAATAACACGTCCTCTGACCAAGGTCATAAATGCCAAGCCAAATAGCTGATCACTTTTTTAAGTTATCCTGCTCCTTGCATCAAGGGCATATTAATAATATAACAATCGGGATTACAAATCAAAAAGATCCACTAAATCAGACTGTAGTTGCCTCAGCATAAAAAAGAGAAGTGGATTGAAAATCTATTATTAAACCAGCTACAAGTATTGAATTAAAGAACACAGAGTTGTTATTATCTTTGTTTTGCTAGGATTATGTGTTCTCAAAAGCGCAGTGCATTTTACAGATAGAGCAAAGCTATAAATTTTGCTTTCCTAGCAATGCGTGAATTAGATGTCAATTACCATTACTGTTCCTGATTGAAGCATATGTTAATCTAATATCATTACTGACTTCTATTTTGAAGTCTGTGTCAGGCAATCCAGTGACAAAGATCTTTGCACTCCATCTCACAGGGAGCAATAAAGATCCTCAGTTGTTGTTGTGTGGCATCAGTCTCTTCCTCCCTACGAACTGAGGTAAGGAGCCAGGTTTTCAGCAGTCTGGGGAAGAGACCAACTGCTCCAGAGCAGTACCCCGCTTTTGTCCTTCAAACCCAGCCCTGTTTGCAAAACAGATGAGGTCTTAGGGTAAGTGTTAAGAGACTGCTGGTCCCTCCAGTCCCCCAGGCTTTCAAACTTTGTAGCACTAAACAAAAGCATGAGCTTTTACAGAGTAAAAGTGGAGAAGATATTAGGTCAATGCTGTGTGTGTTTGCAAAAGCTGTTCAAAACAGCTAAGTCAACTGTGCATCTGCATTTATAGCCAACTACCCATTATGGATGACCTTTCCATCTCAAGTGATCTTCCAAAGAACCAGAGGGAGTTTTTCATAGAACTTAGGGAAAAAAAAACATTTGAAGCAACAAAAAACTGCCCTCCGCCCTGTGTCGTGCTTATACAGAAAGTCTCCTTCTGGCACGGAACTAGCCTTTGAAAGACAAAGCAAAGACAAATCTTGCCACCTGGATATTGGCAATTAGAGGCTCTTACACCAGCGTATCCATCCTTGATCTTAGCTGATTTAGACTTCTAAATATCAGCACCTGTAGTGGCAGAGGGCTACTTTCTGTACACAAATATGTGCATCTTGTTAAAAAGTGACTTTCAGGGAATAGAGAGGGTGAAAGATTGTGGTGTGTATCCTAGGTCCTGAGACAGTGTTTTCAACCTTCTGTGATGTGGAAGGTCAAAATGGATGAATTTTTCCACAGCCTCCCCCCATCCTATTTTTCAAGTTGTGTAAGGGCTTAAAATAGTTTGCTTTTTCAATATATCCGTAGGAAATAGGAGACAGTCTATAGATAATGGTTTTCATAGAGAATTTTTCCAGCATGAGTCACAATTTTTGTTAGTTGGGACTTTTTAAAGGATTTTTATCTCTACATTCTTGCCTGCTCTTCCTTCTTCCTGCAGGACATTGTCTCCTGTGATTTATAGCCACTTTGTTATGCTGCCTACTGCCAAATATTCCCCACGATTCACCTGACAAGAGGAAGGATTTTATTGAGGAAGCTCTTGCTCTGCCAAGTCAAAATTCCCATCCACCAAGCACAGGCAGGGTCTGGTCCTGCTTCTGTTGGGATCAAGGTTTTTACTACTTCCATCCTATTGACAGCCTCTTTGCTGGTACATTTTCCCAGACAGGGGCAGCACCAGTGTACAGTACCCCTTCTGAAGGCAAAGTGCTCCAGTGCACCCTTCTGCACCAGGTCATTCCTTCCTAGAGGCGGTGTGGAAATCTGCTGCCAGTAGCACCCATCTCTAACATCCTGTCAAAATCAGCTTGTCAAATTTGGCTGCTCCAACACCTCATTCCTCTTCTATTCTAAACATTTTTGGCTTAGTGCAAACTCGCCAGGCTCTGCAAGCCAGCCTTTGCTCTGCAGTTTTGAGGCGAGTTTAGGGACCCAGGCTGATCTGCCTTCAGATGACTTTGGCCCAGGCAGAAGGTGAGAGTTGACCAAATCTGTACTTAAGCTCCAAGTTATTTCTGAGTTCCTCTGGCAGCAGCCAAGGGAATGGGCTGGGAGGACTGTCATGAACAGATAAGCAACCAGCACAAGCTTTGTCTGAGCAGAGAAAATGGCAGTAAGTGATGAAACCTCCTCGCCTTCTTGCAGGTGATTTCTTTGATGGCATTGTGCAAGTCCTGTTTCCACTTGGAGAAGGAAACTGGGCTGCCCTCCAAGCTGGAATTTGTAGCAGCTTGAGGCTCCTGCTGAGCACCCCGTGTCTGTGTAGTCTTCGAAAGTGGGGTTTTGCAGTGTCTTCTCTTGGCTGTGGAGTGGGTAGAGAATGAAGAAGGAAGTCAGACTCTTGTCCTTCTGCACTTCTGAATGTGTGGATGTTTCACCTGGCTTTGAAATCAGAAGTGTGACCTCTCCCGGGGCTTCGCCATGTAGCGGCACTTGGCCTCTTACCTAGAAAAAAGGTTATCTCTACTTTCTTATGTCTTAAACATAGAAAAGTGTAATGCCAGAGGTCTCTCCAAGTGCAGTTCCTTTCCCTGAAGACATTGCTCTCCTTCTCCATAGTGACTGCATAGATACCACCTGCTTGGCCTTCTGCATTCTCAGCTTTTCTTGAACAGTGCAGAGACGCGCTTTAACGTGGGAACTAGGATAGCTCAGCAGGAAGAGCAGGTGACTCCTTAAACATTGTTATATTTCGGGACAAAGTAGGAATATATTAGTAGCAGCTCACAGTGTGTAATGCTGCTTCTCTGATGTTTAGAGCAAGCATGTTGACTCAGGAATTGCTAGGTGTAGCCCTGGCCTCCTGAGCTGGAGATGCAGGAAGCAATCATTACCATCGTTCAAGGCTGCATGAAGGATTAGAAAAATCTTTCCAGGCACCCTCAAGTGTTTCAGTCTCTAATTGCAAGCCTCTGAAGAACATCCCATTAGAACAGATTATTAAAAGCAACAAACGAGACTTTCATTTATCATGATTCCAAGACTTCAACTTATAACTCTTAAAAGCCACATCTATATATGGCAGAGCCTCTCTGAATTCTATCTAGCCATTAAAAATGTAGTTTAATTCCAAATGCTCTCTGGGTCATCTGCAGACTTGTGGTAAATTAATTACATTAATTGCAGGCACAGTTGCTGGGGCCCATGATATATATGCATTTCATTAACAAAGCCCAGGGTTTGAAACAATGCCAAGGGTGTTGATAAGTCCTCCTGGCACAGGTTTATTAAAGTTCACTCTCTGGACAGTTGGGTTTGCAAACCACATAAGCATTGTGGGGGTCACCTTAGCTAGAACTGGAGGAATGTTGTGTCTGTGTGCCTGAGATAACTGGAAGCAGAGTTGGGCTGACCAAGGAGCAGGGTGGTGCCAGCAGGCCATGGAGGTTCTGGCGGTGTCACTGCAGCTCCAGCCTCTGCTGCGTTTTCCCTTCCCATCTGCAGCCCTTCCCTTGAAGCCAGGGCTAGAAGCGGGTGTCACACCTTGTTTCAAGCCAGCTTGGCTTTTGGAGATGGTGTCACCTCAGGGCCTTTTCTTCCCCAGCAAAGGGGATTTAACGCTGCAGGTGTTTTCTCAATAACTTTCGCTGTTTCCTAGACATGTCATCTGTTATCCTGCTGCAAAACAGAGGGGCTCCTGACCAGGAGCAGCCCCCACAAGCTCTCCTCATGGTCTCCTGGTTGATTCAGTGAGGCTGGAGGAGACTTTTCAGATAAAATTGATGTATGAAGTGCTTGGTTCTACTCTGCTCTCCAATATAGGTCAGCTTGCTGGCTAAAGATCTTACAACCCTGGAGAGGCCCGGGTGTGTTTCATTAAACAGCATTTTAATCTTATCCACAGCATTTGATCTTGTCTGGAAGGCTTTTGCCTTCAGTTCCTCAGTTTCTAGACTAAGAAAGTCCTGCAGGAAGTGGGGAGATGGGAACTGGACCCCTCCTAGAAGCCATCAGCACCCAAATCCAATGGCAACAAGATGCATGATGGCTTTGCTTGATTTAACATTGGTTTTATTTGCCTCAGGATTTTTATATTTTGGAGTTTATCTGCCAAATCAAGCCATCCTTTTAACACAAGTAGTAATAAATCTTCCTTTGTCCTGACTGTTCAGACCAATTAGTAAGTTCACTTACCTATCCAAGTGCTCCTTGGACTGGAAAGTGAATTTTATTGTCTGCTGATCCAGTTTAGCTTGTTCCTAAGCGCTTTAGATTTCCCCTAGTGCTAAACCTCGGAGTATTTTGACCGTAAGTGCAGAGCTGGTGGGTTTGCAGGAGCAAGGCTGCTTTTGAGGTACTTTTCTCTTGCACCTGAACATTTTGTTTTACTCTTTATAAAGAGAGCGAGATATGAAGTGCTCTGGATTCAGTGCAGGGAACTGATTTTGTCTCAGAGCAGCCCTGTTCCTGATGAGGTCTCAAAGAGTTTTCTTTGTTTAAGAAAACAGTGAGCTCTTTTCATCTTAAGGAAGTGATTGCTTTTCAGGTTAATTGAACAGTTGTTTGGAAAACTTTGACTTTGCATGCTGAGTGGTGTGGAGGTGTGGGAAGGTCTGGTGGCAGCAACCATTAGGAAATGCCTGGGGGGAAAGGGCCTCCTAGCTGAAACCTAAGCTGAAGGGTCACAGCAAACTGATCTTCTGGAGATGCACCGGTTCCCTGCACTGAAATCCGGCAAGGTTAAAAGAAGAAAATGGCAAAATTGACTCAAGCTATGTAGTGCTTGGGTTGCTTTTGTGTGCCTTTGGGTTTTGGATCTCTGGTGTTAACTTGGTGTTAACTTGGATCTGCAGAGTGGTTTAGTGGAGGCTGATCTGCTTCGATATTAGTATGACTGAACAAGCTGGGGCATTATGAAAATAGAAAATGTTGTCAATTATAGTAAGAGATATTGGCATTACTGTTTAGAAAATGTTAGCAAGTTGTTTTGCTGATGCAAAAGGAGCTTAGAAGACATTCTTCACCAGTTTTAATTTAAGTAAGCACATAATCCAGTGTATAATTCTGTAAATCATTGCATGCCTGAAGTTATTTTGCATCATAATTTAAGACAGTGCAGTTGCAGAATGTTAATTTTGTCTAAATAAACTATTCTAATGTATTTAGGCATTGTAATTCATACTGTGTAAAAATCTGATGTGCACAGAATTTTTTTCAAGAATGACGTGTTGTGGTGACTGAGGAGAAACGATGAGTGAGATCTTCAGCTGACTTTAATTGGAATATACCTGCACCATTGGGCTCCTGCTTGTACAGGAGTCCTTCCTGTTGTTTCTTCTGCACTGTGTTCTTTTCTAGGATGAACTATCTTAATAGATCTGGTAATGGAAAAATTGTCTGTGCAAGTTCTCTGGCAAGGATAAAGGGCATCTACTGAGGTGCAGCCAGCATTGGGTTGAGAACTGATTGCAGGCAAACCCATAGTCTGATTAAAGTAATGGCTGAGCAGCCTTCAAAGGCAAGCTGTGGGTACATGGAGTGCCTTTCAGCTCACTGTATTCTGAGTTAATTTAGGCTGAATGCTCTCACACGACTCACAAGGTCCTATTTCTGCAGATACCTAACGTGTGTGCAAAGCTTCGCTGGTACAAGGAGATGCAGAAGGGGCTCTGTGAGTACATGCATAAGGGTCTGCAAAAGCAGGGCTCGTATTTGTCCAGTGCTTTTCCTTTTTTAAAGGCAATTGTAACTGTACCACATGCACACTTGTGGGAAAAAAGTCACTTTGCCTGCTTCAAGGCAGGTGCTTAAGTTTAAGCACATGGGTGGCCCCATTATTCCTGAGGTCGTACTCAAGTACAGGAAGCACATGGTTAATTGCTTTACAGGACCAGGATCTAGACACTCTCCCCAAGGCATTTTTCACCAACAATAGCACATGCCATGAAATTTTTGCAGCCCAGGGTGTTCAGGTCCAAGTAATAATTGCAATAAGAAGGAAGAAAAACATATTAAAAATGTTGCGAATGTATTTGCACCTTGCCAGGGCGGTGGGATTATTCCTTATCCTGGGCCTTTTTGTTTGCTTTTCAGTTGCTGCGATCATGGCTGTGGGTGGGCTTCTTCTCTGCGTGCTGTTGCCTATCCGAGCCTAACATGGTCAGTGTTCCCACCCGTGCTGGCTCCTACTTCGTGTCCTACGTCCATGTTTTCTGTGCACAGTCTGCCTCTCCCTTCCTTTCTTGTATGGGCCTGGAAATCACTTTCTCATCTGATCTCTGTACCCAGCTTGTCTATCTCAACAACTGGAAATAGCGTGACCTGAAGCAGAGTGTATCTTCAGCAAGAGCAGGGATCTCAGGGGGAAAAACCCGCTGTTATGCCATGATCAATCCAGGCACTGCACCAGGTGTCTAAGAAAACATCATGTATGCTGGACACCCATCAAGTTCTGCTTCTTGTCATCCAAAGGGGCCGGGGGGAGGTGATGTGCCCCCAGAGAGGAGGCAGGGGGTTGGTGGGAGTGGAAAGGTGTTTAGTGGCATGTGACATGCATGTCAGTGGAATGCACTGTATGTCATCGACATACGTGTCAGTGTGTGACATACACAGCAATGACATGGTGCTGTTTGCCCACGATATGCTCCAGCAGCCTTGGACATATCTCTGCGGGCGTGCTGAGGTGCGTGTCCATGCTGCATGCTGTCCTGTTCTGCCACCATCTGGGCTGCCTCACCACTTTCTGCTCTCTCGTACTCTTCCCCTCTTTTGTAACTAGTCAAAGGAGGGGTGATTTTAATTTCTGTTGGTTTGACTGGATGCCAGTTGAGTTGCTTCCCAAAGAAGAATCGAATGTAATATTTGTGTGGGCAGAGATCTCCCTAAGCCTCCTAAGAGACACATGTAATCACCATCCCCATCAGATAGCTCCTTGAGACCACAGAACTTCTGAGACATCCCACATGCATGGTTAAGCTGGGAAGGTTTTTCAGCGTAGCTGGTGAGAGGTGTGGAATTCTTCTGCTGTGATGTCTGGGGGATGCTGAGGCTTTGCGTGGTGGTAGCTGGGTCACGGTGCAGTCCCTTGCTGTGGGGCACAGCAGCCACTAAGGTTGACCATTTCGGGGTCCTCTGGTGCTGTATTTTTATTTTGATAGAGGCCTGAACCAAGGAGGAGTTTCGGTTTTGGTTTTGGTTTTTATTCATGGTGGAGCATTTTTGATCTGGTTTTTGTGACTTCTCAGTGCTTAAGAGTTAGCAAGCAAGGATGCTCAGCTCAAAGTGTGTGCCTGTAAAAAGTTGTTCTGGTGTGTGGGCCACCGTTTTGGCAATGATTGCTCTGGAAGAAAACCTCACAGTACTTCTGTTGTCTGTCGTGCCTGTGGCACCAGTGCACGAGCAGTCCCTCGCTGCAGGTCGTGCTTCAAATGTCCTCAGCAAGGCCCCCAACCAGAGCATGACAGCAATGGAAAATATTTCTCAGAGAAGACCAGGATTGGACTGGATGGCTATGAAGACAGAAGACTCACAAGAAAAACTTGGCTGACCTGGAAAACACCCTCTGCAGGTTTCCTCCTAAGCTGCAGGGAGACTTACGTGGCAGCAAGCTGGGAGGGGAAAATGGGAAAAGTTACTTCAAGGCACGGATGCCATTGGCTGTGCTATGGGAAGGCACGACAACCTCTTCAGAGAGATTTATGGAAATCACTTCAGAGGGAGCTTCCTGCAAGAGGGGAAAACAGTATCTTGTTTAAGTTATTTTTAATTGTTCTGGTGGTGGTTTAGGAAAGCAGGGAGTCATTCAGCGCAAAGGCAGGGAAAGACTAAAGGCTAAAAATACCGCTGTTGGATTTGTGAAGCTTCCTTTGTAAGGCATCCAGGTTAATCAGAGGTCAAAGACAGGGTCACACAGTGTAGAGGGGGACTGTGAAGATTGTGAGCCTGCAGCCCTTAGGAAGGGAATCTGCCCAGTTCCTCTCAGGCCAGCCATCTACTGTATCTGTGAACTGAGCTGAAGGTCTGTGCTTGTCATCACCAGACCTTTTACTGCTCTCTTGATCTTGTGCAGGAGGAAAGTGAACAGGAAAACAGAAAGCAACTTCCAGTGTAGAAGCTGTTCAGTTTATACCAGTCCGTTGAGTATTCCCTGGTTTTTTGATACTGAATTTATTCTAGGATGGCAAAGGCAAATGCTGAACACAGACTAACATCACTAGTGGTAGGCTTTTGCCTCTGGCTCTCAGTATCAGTGTTGTTTATCAAGGATAAAGCTATTTACTGAACAAGTCATTGTCTCCACACATGAGCTGAGGCGACAGGATCTTGGCCGGATGGACAGATCCATGTTTGTTTGTTCCTCTGCATGGAACAGGATCCTGCCCTGCAACACGTATGCAGCTTTATTGCTTTAACATTTTGGAACAAATAGTCTGAAATAAGCACCGACCCCTTGTAAACAACAACCTTGCAGTCCTTGCAAACCTCCTGTAAAGTGACAGCTCGAGATGGGTTGGAAGCATTCCTCTAAGCTGATTCATTGTAAGACGTGCTGCTGAGTGCAGGTCTCACCCCTGAAAAAAGTGATCTTTTGTCCCTGTTTCAGAGAAATGCATATGCTTCATTTATCTCATATTTAAGAGATTAAATACATGTATAAATCTCTGCAGGACTGGGATGGGAGATTGCATGCTGCTTCAGGGCACAACCTGTTTGATGGTACTGACTGCACCTGGCAAGGTGAAGTCTCTTTCCTCATCAGGGATGTCTCAGTGCTGTCCCCACCTGCATTTCCAGTAATACCTTGGCTGTGTGGTGAAATGCTTTGGCCTATGCCTGTAAAAAAAGTATGTAAGGATTTTTCCACATCACCACCTAGGGCTTGACATCCAAGGTCCAGGTTCACAGTCCCCTGGCTGTGTCTTGCCTTGTGACCAGAATGGTGGCCCTAGCTAGGGAGATGAAAACTCTTTCCCTTGGGCATTCTGTGGTTTTCAGGGGAATGCCTCGAGTGGCCAAAGGGCCACTCACAACCCAGCAAGGGTATCCTGAAGTGCAGGGCAGAAACAAAAGAATCTCCATCAGTCCAAGGAGAGCAAGCGTCTTTCTGCCTCACTTCTTGAAGGATTTTTCTCCGTGAATTGGCTTCTGTCATGCAAGGTAGTGGGCATTGGTTTCCCAGCTGGATTCTTCATCTTTCTACCTGTCCGTTTTATATTTTATAAACCTATATAGGGATCATTTTACAACTTCACTTTTATAATCTGCTCCATAAATATTTTATGAGCTGCCTGCCAATCTGCAAGTAGTTTTTAAATAAGACATGATGCCTTAAGAATATTTAAAGTCTCACTTTTCTTTTTACCTCTGATACTTTTATTGAAAAACACAGAGCTGTGCAAGGAAGACACCTGCTTTCTACATAGAGAAACTGGGACAAATCCACAACAGGAGTAAATTAATTGGGATTCAGGTGTGCTGCTGAATTACGTTAACTCTTTGGCTGAGTGTCTCCAGCTCGGTGGGAGATGAAGCGAGTGTCAGGATCTTTATGCTTTTGCTGTGCGTGATACAGAAAAGATATAGGAAATCTATGGTTTGTACAGTGATAATAAACTAGAGAATGAGTCTTCCATCAGAGCTTTTGATTCCCAGCTTTGCCAATATATATTAACAGCAAATGCACATGCAGGAATTGATTATTTCACAAACAGTTGAGAGCTTTTTTTCCTCCTAAAACATATTGCAAACCACAATATTTAGATACTTTGGTCTGCCAGTAAGATTCACAAAGTGACTCAGGACTGTTAACCTGAAATTGCAGATTTTTATGGGATATAGTTGGGGAAGAAAGGAGAAAAAAATGCTTGTGCGTGTTATTTAAAGGATCTGAAGGTCAAGAATGGAAGGAACGCGGTTTAGCCCCAGTCAGCGTGGACTCTGGCTGGTTTGAGAAAGTGTGCAAAGGCCACAAGTGATGGCAGGTTTTGCAGCAAGCTTTATTAGTGACACCCAACTGTTGCTTGACAGTCACAGTGGACTAGGTGCCATTTCACTTTGACATGTCTTGTCAAGGCTTGTTTTAACCATGCTTCGGGCATCCCAGAGCCTGATTTCATATGCTAATGTGATGCGCTGCTGTATGTGTTACCCAGCTCCTCGAGAGAAGGGGGCAGCTGCAGCCAGCTGGTTTGCACTGGCCCTTGGAGTGTGCCCGTGGGCACTAAAACACGGACCGCTGTTCATCAGGGTGTGCTGGGATCACTGTATGGAGGGGATGGCGTGTTTCTGTCTCCTCTGTATTTACGGTCGAGGAACTGGGAGATGCAGGTCATAGAAAGGATGATATTAGAAAAGCATTTTTACAGGCAAAGAGCTCCAAATCAGAAGAAGAGATAAGGGCATTTGCTCCAAAAGGAAAACAGAAGAAATATCAGATATGTTCATTTGGTAGAAGGATAAATTGAAATATTTGTGTATTTTTAAAAGGAAAATTGAGTCATATGCCTCCATCCGGAAAAATTAGTTCTGCAGAAAACTGATGTAACTTTGGCAACTTGCAGCAGAAAAAATTGGGGTTCCCAGAAGTGGGACTTGATACTGAGACTCATCTCTGTAGTTTATTTAGTTAAAGGGAAGGTCATATGATGAAGAAGAAGAACCCATTGTCACCAAGGGTTTGTGAACACCAGAATGTGCTTTGAAATGAGCCTTACTCCCAGGGTCTCCAGGTTTTGAGTTAACGATGCAGGACCCCATCTCAGGAAATGGCACTGCTGCTTTTAGGGCAAGGCAATGAACACCGACATGCAGATAACTGAGCCACATCTCTGGGCACCTCAGTGCTGTTCTTGAGGGGTTTGCATTCAAAGTGTTATGGTCTCAGCTTGGTTGCTGCTGCTGAAATCGTGCCCTGCATGGATAGCCTGGCTGTTTATCAAGTGCAACCTATTTATCTCCCTGCCTGTGTCCCCAGACTGCCTGCCAGCCTTCCCTTGTCTTCTTGATCTGTTCCCCTGCGCTTGCACAACCTTTGTAGTCTCTGTTTTTCCTTCCTCTCCCTGTGGCACAGGTCTCCCTTTCTCCCCAAGGTAAGCTTCCTCTTCCCTGGAATAGCCCCAGAAGCTCACGTTGCTTTTCCCCTCCTCGACTGTCCGGCGTCCAGTTCTGCTGGGTCCAGCTCAATGGTGGGGTCTCATCGTGTCCAGGCTTTTGTTTGTAACTGTGATCATTTCACAAACCCAGTGCCAGAATCCTATAGCCGAAAGGCTGCTTGGCCCCTTGCATCCGGGCAGACAGCAGTTCCCTGTAATAGGACTTCATGCTGAGGGCATGTTTCATGCAGATGCCTGTTACTGCCTCCTCCTAATTGCAGTTTTGTTCCTGCTAATCATGTGCTCCTCCTTGCTGTGAGTGATACTGGAGTGCTCACATGCCCCTAGCTCAAAAATCACGGAAGCAATGGAAGAGAGGTTACTCAGCTGTTAGTGGTTCTTAGTAGCCTGAGGCTTTCTTTGAGGTGTGCCAGCTAGTGATTCCAGTGCGTGCTGGCTGGCTTGTGGGTGTCTGTTTCAGGCTTTTCACTCTACCAAGTAGCGTCCTTCAGTCTCATGTTCATGCGGTTTGCTGTAAGGATCATCCAGTTCCCCTATCCAGTTACATTATCAGGTCCGTGGAAAGATGAGCATATATATATATATATATATATGTGCATCCTACATACCTCATCCCGTATTTTTAAATGTGTGTGTGTGTATAGGAATTATTCTCACCTGTGCAGTTATCCCAGGGCTTCCTATGTGGTTGTCTATGTGCAGCAGATCTCAGAAATGCCACCAAAGCAGACATGCATGCAATGCTAATGCAACACTATCAGCTAGAAAACCAGTGAGAAGAATGAAGCTGAGCCACGGAAGGGCAACCAAAAACTAATAGGAGGATGCCCTGGAGGAGATGTGACTTCCATATGGCTGTGGTTGCAACTCCATGGTAGGATTCAGTACTATCCCGGCACTGCCTGGTGCTGAGGTGGGAGCAGGATAGGTCAGGCAGCTTGCCTTCTTCCATCTTTATTCTGCTGGGCAGAGGAGATTCCGTGAATGGCAGCTCCCCTGTGGAAAGGCAGGAGATGTACACGAAGTGCTATGCAGAGCCAACAATATGTAGGAGACTCCTGAAGGCAGTGAGGCAACAGGTTTGGTTTGGTTTTGTTTTAAGCCATTATTTTGCATGTATATAAGGTGTTGATGCTTACACGAGGCCATTTTCCAAAATATCATAATTTAAAGTTCTGTGCAAATGCCCAGTGGATGAAGGGGAGCATGCAAGACATACAACACAGTGCCTGCAAAAGCTCTGCAGTCCGGAAGATTTTGTTTCTGCAATTCTAATGTTTCATCCCATTCCCCTTCCATTGTCCTTCCTGGTCCTGCTTTCTTTTCTTCTGAATAATAGCCCCATTAGATGTCAGGTGGAGTGGAGTTGTTTGGAAGCATCTGTGGGATTTGGAAACACAAGTCCAATTGAAAATCCACGGGCCTTGAGCCCTGAATCCCGGTAGGGAAATTGCAAGTAGTTTGATGAGCTAAAACTGGGACAGCAGCAATAGAGCCGCTAGGGAGGTTGGGTTTGTCACTGCTCGGGGTTTTTGTGCATTGTGTGATTCGAAGTAAAGGATGGAGTTCTGCCATACCAGAGACAAAAATCCTCTTCTGTTGTGGTTTGTTTTTTTTTTCCCAGGCGATGTGGCTATAGCAAAGCTAAACAAGATCCAGAAGAAGAGAAGATGCATTTTCATAATGGCCACAGTGAGTAAAGAGCAAATGTATATATGTGGTGTTGGCTTTCTGTGGTAATGAGAAATTCAACTGAGAGGTGGTTTTCTGGAAAAATAAAAAATCTGGTTTTGGTGGTTATTCGCAAAAGAATTGTTTGTGCAGCAGGCCCCACCTGCCCCTGCTGCAAGCCCCACAGAGAACTGAACATTTGAACAGTCCTTGTATGTGCTGAGCTATTCACACCTGTATGTTTGCAGCAGATCTTTCTAGTGAGCCATTTTGGTTTGTTCCTCTGTCTTCGCTGTGTGAACAATGTTACTAATTTCTCCTGGTCGGGACATAACAACTCAACCTTTCTGTGGTCTGGATGCATCAGTCCAAAATACCTCTTTGAAACCCTTGCTTCACCCCAGCTGGCTGTGAGGACCAAGCCCACTGCTACTCTTCCGCTTGGATGCCTCTGCAGAGGTGTGAGGAATAACACCCACTTCCTGCACCTGGGAAGCTTTCAGAAATGCTGTGTTAATGCCCTTGAATAGAAAACCCCTCTGCAGTGATGCTAGAAAGTAAATCTCGTGGTTGCTATCAATCCTTCCTTCATCAAGAGCTGTGGGATCTGGGGATGGGTAACAGTGAGGTGCCTTTTGGGGTGGAAAAGGCAAACATATCGTGAGTGAAAGTCAAAATTCCATTAGTTCTATGTAATGAAGGCAGCAGGAAGCAAATCAATTAAGAGCCGCAGTGTAATGTAGCTGTCTCATTAGACTGATGAGCAATTCTTCATGTGAGTAGCCTTAATGATTGTCAAAACAAACTTATAATATGGATAATGAAAATACTTTTTCCCCTCTCAAGTCCTGGAGAAAAAGCCTGCTATTGATTATATTTATACTGATACAACCCACAGGCTTTGTACTGCAAATATGCAGTTCTTTTAAATCTCAGTAACTCTGTCTGAAATAATGTGGGCAATTGATTAGCTGATGTGTGACTGGTAGGGCATAATTTATTTCAGCTCTCCATCAACCCCCATCCATCCAGCTTGCTTTGCAAGTTACTCCTGTGACATTTTGCTTTTTGTACTTTTCCTCCTGGTGTACCCTCTCTAGTTCCAGAAAGGGATCCTTTTCTACCAGACACCGGACCAACCCATTACACAGCACCCAAAGGGGTTTTCAGCTGCGCGTTGTTCAGCCGAGAACTGTTGTGCTTTTCTAAATGTGACGAAGTTGCACATATATCACATATAAACTAAACGTCATTTCTCAGGAATGATACTCGTTTTCACCATAGAAATAAATTTCCAGCAGAGCAGAATGCAAGGGACAGGACTGTGTAATGCCATTTTCCGTGATGTCATGTGCCATTAAATGTGCTCGATTTGTGTTTGCAGTTAAGCTGCCTGGAGTGAGGACCTACGTTGACCCCCACACCTATGAGGACCCCAATCAAGCTGTCCACGAGTTTGCTAAGGAAATTGAAGCTTCATGCATAACCATTGAAAGAGTTATCGGAGCTGGTATGGAGATGCATTCCATGACCCTTAGCAACTTGAGGGGTTGGCTTTCTTAACAGGAGAGATCTGGGAAGGGCCGTGAAATATTTGATCTGTTAGGTACCCTGCAAGTGGAGGTGAGCATGTTCCTGCTGAAGTTTGGGACAGAGCTGTCAATGTCTGCAGTTTTGAAATTCAGGAGCTGAACTGAAAATGTCAGAAAATGGTTGTCACATTTGGACCCAGCTGAGCAATTTCAGTGGACACTAAGGGAAAGGATTCACTTAATTTTCACATTCTTTCTACCATTTTAACCTTTTTATCCCCCAACATTAAGATCAGTCTTGAAGCAAAAATTAAGATTAAGAAGTCACCTGGGACATTAAAAAAGCACAAGCCAAAGTCCAAAGCTTTCAACTTCCTTGGGTAAAAGAAGAAACTCCCATTTTGTTTCCAGTAAAACTGTTTGTTTAGACTTGCATCCAACCTTAGGAGTATTTTCTATCCCCTGAAATTGTGGGTTTGGACATAATTTACTGTTCACCAGAAAAAAAATCCATTTAGGTTACTTTTTGGGAAAGGTAGTAATAAAATTGTAAAGAGTTTATAGTCTATAAAAATATGTTACTGTGAAAGGCTGACAGCTTTCCATCTATGTAAGTTAACAAAGGAAGGTTAAGAAGCAAGTGGTTTGAGTTTTACATCTATCCACACAGGACAGTGCTATGGGATGTGACAGGACTCTTTCATATAGTACACAAAAATACAAAATGAGAAAAAAGCCCAGTGGAATATAAAGCATAGCTCTTTAAATATAGGAAAACTACATTTTTAGTCCTAGTTTGTTTGTGCTTGTGAATTACTTGGCGTGTGGAACAGTGGCTATTTGAGATGGTCATCACTGTCATGTTCACCAGTCCACATCCATGAATGCAGGGCAGCCCTTTGTGCTTTTCGTCAGCAGAGGCTGTGCTGCATCCTGTAGACAGAAGCACATCGTGTGTTCCCTTGACGTGGTGTGATCCCATTCTTCCTGATTTTCCTCTGAAGGTGAATTTGGGGAAGTCTGCAGTGGGCGGCTGAAGCTGCAGGGAAAGCGTGAGTTTCCGGTGGCTATCAAAACCCTGAAGGTGGGCTACACTGAGAAACAGAGAAGAGATTTCTTGGGAGAAGCGAGCATCATGGGGCAGTTTGACCACCCCAACATCATCCACCTGGAAGGTGTTGTCACAAAAAGTAGGTACAATTTGCTGTGGACTGCTCTCTGTTAACTCTGGCTGATGGGAGTGTTGGTTAAGGGAGGAAGACGTAGGTGATTCTTGTTCTGAATGCACTTTTCATAATCTCTCAAAAAAAAGTTTTGCTTTCCAGAAGCAGGGAAGAAGAATGGGCCTGCAGGTGTAGATGAAGGAATGTATAAAACCACAATTAAAGCAAGCTCCCTCTGGGATCTGCTGGAGATGCCCCTGATCATAGCTGCCCGTGGTGCTGGCATATGGGAGGGACTGAGGGCATCCCAGCACGAGAGTTACTGAGGTCTGACTGCTCAGTTTGCAAAACAACCTTCTGTAACTTTTCCAGCCCAGTTCTTCTCCAAATTACTGTATGCACTAAAGATAAGGGCAGGGAAAGGGACAGCACATCCAAATATGCCCAGCACAAGACTGTTGGTGCCGAGGCCGTGGAAGATGTATAGAGCTGTTGTTACGCCTCCATTTTAGAGCCTTGGAGGATCTACTTTACTTGCATCAAGGATTACTTTGTTGAAAAGAACTACTCCTTTATTTTAAGATGTATTTTAAGTGAAGAGGCACCAGCCTCACAGGTGTGAACGGCTGTCTCCCCTCTTGTCTTCATGTTTGGCAATGTCAGAGTTTGCTTAGCTACTGCTGTTCAGATGGTGGAGTTTGGGGCCGTGTGCTGCTCTCAGTACCATTTGTCATTCCTCAGAGGAAGCATCTCCAACATTAGTTCTTTTTCAGAGTTGCAGTAGAGAAGGTACAGAGGCTCTAGTTGTTTGTCCTTGTAATCTACACAAAGTCAATGCTGTTTTGTAATCAAGAGCCTTTTCTTGGATTTTCCCTTGAAATTGCACTTCCTAAAACTTTTAAGAAAAGAAAAAAAAATAACCAAAATAGATTTCTCCCAAAAACCTAATAAATATCAAAATCTCTTGGGGACACCTTATGTAGCCCTTAATACAAAAGGGCTCCAATGTCTAGCCCTGCAGGGATGTGGAATATTGGGCAGGGAATGAGTGATGATTATACATCCATGAAAGCTGCTACTGGCATGGGCTTGAGTCTTTCTGGCTGCTGGGGCCTCAGGGGATGGTTGGGAATCCCACTGTTAGTGAGAATGTGCCTCCCTAGCAAGCTGCCTTTTATGTAAAGTGTCTGTCTGCTCCAAAGGCTGTGGAAACACAGGGAGCTCTGCTTCTAAATTGGACTTGGAGCAACTGGAGTTTGGATTCAGTTATATGCACCCAGAGCTTCTCATTATCACAGTAAATGTTTGTTTACTGCACTCAGAATTTTTTTCCAGCGGACATCTGTAGCATCTTCAGAGCTTTTTCCTTTTCTTTTACATGGACCAAAACAGCTTTTATGAATCACAAAGTATTCTGCTCTCTCAAAGTATTGAACTTCTTTTACTCTTCAGTGTCTTAGTCATTGGCCTTTTGTAGAATCAGATCTTTGGGGTAGAATGTCTTTGCTGCATCATCATTTACTTTGGAAGTAAATTAAGTGAAATTGAATCAGGCCATTTTTAATTCTGAATGAGAATATCGTTATATTTAACTAATATAGTTCAAATGCACACCTTAGTTAATTTAGACTAATCATTCTCCCCTTGCAGACAAACCCTTAGCTGTTTCTGCTTTACAAGGGTAGTGATAGTTTTAATTTGCATCCCATTTGGTTGCATTGATGGTGTGCACATTGCATTAATACATTGACATGAGTGTCATCTGCATATATTTTATAACCACGTAATGCCAGCAGGAGGAAGCCCTGGTGACAAAGAGAATAAGCCCAGCACTTTGGAAGGGCTGATGTTTACTTTTAATTTACTTTGTTGAAAGTTATCTATTTGTGTCCTTATTTCCATGCTCTTGGATATGGGGTTAATTTATTCCATGATTGCTGCCAACCTGCAGCAGTCAGATAATGAAACATAAGTGCCAGAAGTCCTGCTTTTTTTTCTCTGATGGCATCCAAAGGTCTGGAGGAGGTCCCCCCAGGGTGGTGGCATAACAAGACCTCATCCTCACTGCAACACTGCCTTGAAGTGTCAGAGATAAGGAACTCCATCCTACAGTTGGGTGTTTAGCATTTAAAAACAAAAAAAAAATTTTAACATTTGAGATATCCCTGGGGTTTTCTTCCCTGCAAAGCCACTGACGTGTTTGCCAACCAACAGCAATGGCCCCCAAGATCTCTCCTTCCTCCTACGTGCAGCCCATGTTGTGCGTAGGCAGGTGGCTGTCATCCTTAAAATGGGGCCCATCATTTCATTTGGGATTCAACAATATTTTTCATGGTCCCAAGGTGCATTTCTCATATCAAAAGTAATATTTTGGGCAAGTTTCAAGCTTGGGCAACAGCTGTGATAGTAACTTAAAAGAATTGAAGCAGCGCAGGTCCTTCATGCTGTAAAGGTAGTATTTGCACAGCAGTGAGTATTTTGATTGACAAGTTCACAATTACCTTTGTTATGTACATAATTAAGCAGTAAATTAGGCAAAATAGTTACGGTAATAGGAAATGGGAAAATTAAGATCTATCTAAATAGTAGGACATGCGCTGATTTTTAGTATTTACCTTCATGTGCATGTTATGACACACAACAGCTCTCGTTGATCATTTCTATAAAATACATTTATAATGCACTTTACAAATAACTGACAGTGCCTCTTTTGTCTGTGCTTTGTGCTAGCTAATGGAAATTGATTTAAATAAAAAATAATTTACATGTTCTTATAAGATTTCATTGAATTTACAAGGGCTGGAGCACACCACATTAATTATTGCTACACCATTGTGGCAAGGTAGCGAGAAATTAGATACAAAAACTGAGCAAAAACTATATATAATTACCATTAAAATGACTCGGGCATGAAAATTAATCAAACAGATTTGGAAAAACATTATTATACCTGTCAACAGTAGGAGACCAGGTCTTTTGTTAAGAACTTTTACTTTGATTTCCGCTTGCACTCATTCCATACTTAACTAGCTTTTGTTCTGCAGTGTAAATATTCCTTTTCTTACTTCCAGATGTGTTTACTAGGGTAGTCACGTGGAATTACTTGAATTACAAGGAATGCAATCCCATCCTTTCCTGGTCTTGGTTTTGGTGGCTACCAAGCTCAAGCTTTGGCTCATCCTTGTTGCTCTTGTTGGGCTCCCGTTGTTACTTCAGGGTGCTGAAGCTCAAGGGAAGGGTCCAAAGAGGTTGCCGTGTGCAGTTTGGCCTCTGCAAGCTTTCAGCTTGTTGGTGGAGACAAGAACAAGGTTGCCTGGGTTCAGCTTGCAACCTCTTCCTCAGTCATCATCTAAACATTTCAGGGCTTGGTACCCCACCCATAATATGGTGTTACTTTTTCATCCCCTCCTCCCCAGTTTTCCTACTTCTGTAGATATTCTGGGAACAGCTCTTGTCATCCTGCTGCACAGCAGTGTCTTGGTGCAGATTTACTTGGTTGCAGGGCTGTGTATCCACATGCAGACGCACTATTTAAAAAACTCCTTTATTGCTCGTGTTTTTTAAATAAATTCCTAACAAACTCATGCACTTTTTTTTCCAGGCAAACCAGTAATGATAGTGACTGAATACATGGAGAATGGCTCTCTGGATACATTTTTAAAGGTATTACTTAGATCCTTTTTCCTCGGGGGACTTGGTTAAGTTTTGGGTTCTTTGTAGATGGTTAATGTCAGTGAAAATGTTTTCTGGATGTTGGTGCTGTCTGGAGGCAGGAGTAGCTCAGTTGTCTCTTTGATCTGCATTTACACAGCATCATGAAGGACCTGGTGCATGCAATGATACAAACAGGTAAGAATAAATTGGAGGGTATTACGTTTATTTTAAAAGGCATTTGACTGCGTGGAAGGTATTAACTTACCCTGCAAAATGTGATGTGGTTCAAGAGCAGATCTGTACTGCAGCATAGCAAATCCCAGACTTGTCAGAGTTTTTCCATGACATGTAAGAGCTAGAGAAGGGAGAGTGGGGGAAGTGGTTAGAAATGCAATGTGGGGAAGAGCCCCTACCCTCTCAAGTATTCATGAACCCCTACAGTTAGGATTTCCATGCCAGTTGGTGCCATTCAGTTGCCCGACTGAGAAACAGCCCAGCCTAGTGCCCTCAGACAAGTGTTCACTCCCAGTCACAGTCTCTTTACCAGGCACCAGTAGAAGCAGCTTGCTCCTTGATCTCAAGTTAAAAGAACTACATTTCCTTAGCTTTGTCTCTAGAGATCCTAATCTAAACAGTGAAACTTAGCAAAGCTTCATGGTCACAGCATGAGAGTAATGAATTATTAATTTTCCTGGTTTCCTTCCTTGGAGACTTGCCTTTGCATTTTTATTCATGCACACACAATGCTGAGGGTGCAGAGGCTCTCAACTCATCAAATGTCTCCTTCCTTTTGCAGAAGAATGATGGGCAGTTCACAGTCATCCAGCTGGTCGGGATGCTACGAGGCATCGCGTCAGGAATGAAGTACCTGTCTGACATGGGTTACGTGCACAGAGATCTGGCCGCCAGGAATATCCTGATCAACAGCAACTTGGTCTGCAAGGTGTCAGACTTCGGCCTCTCCAGAGTCCTAGAAGATGACCCTGAAGCAGCATACACAACCAGGGTGAGTTATGGGGTTACCAAACTGATTGAGTTCAAGAGAAATGTATTTCTTGCCACATTTTGGTGTTCAGGCTCCCTAGCAAAGATGTTTCTAGGAATCCAGAGCCTCTAAACTGTGCAAGAGGGTTTGATCAGGTGATAAGAGTTAATCTCACCAGATTAATTTTGAAGATGCCTTTAATTTATAGTGGGGATGGCCAAATAACACAGATCTTTACTAATAACTCTTAAGTTTAAGCTGGGTACCCGAGTCAAATAGCAAACTTTGCAAAGTTGCCATGCTTCCAAGCTCTACTCTGTCCTCTTTGGTGAATACCAAAGGGAAGAAAGAGCAATTTATTTGCTCAGGCACCCATCCAGTGATGTAAGCCATGGTCTTCTGAACAATTTGACCCTTTTAAAACATTAGTAAGTGTGTCATGAATGCCCACTGCAAATATTGCACATTGCCCTCAGCATTACCCCGTTGAGAGTAATTTCTCCCAACCCAAGAAAGAGCTTCTCCAGCCTCAGTGCTCTGCCCCTGCTCTGCCCACCTGGCACTGGCACTGGCACTGGAGAGAGGGGATGGGGCAGGACTCAGCCTCAGCAGCACAGACTTGGAGAGAGCCTCCAATATTAATGGCAGTGATCGGCACACCTTGGACATGTCTTATTACAGTGTTTTTCCACGTGCATTGTTTTGTGGGTAGTGGGAGCTGTCTTGAGTCATGTTCCCAGTTCCTGTGGAGATCTTGGAAAGGCCTTTCAGCTTTTGTCAGTCGTGGCCCCGTGATGGGACTCAGTGCACAGCTGGACTGGCACTTCCCTGCAGGCTGAAGGGCTCTTGGCCAGCCCTGCTGCAGCTCCCGCTTGTGCTGCCATGTGCTAATTGGCACTGCTGAGAATCTGGCCCTTCACTTAAGGCATGTGCTGATAAGCTTGTGAATAAGTAATTACAGGAAGAAGAGACTTTTGAAAAGTTGCTTTGAAAATGCGTTCCAAATCCTGTCTTTTTCCAATAACAAACACTGTTAGGGGGCATTCAGGGAGACCTTCCAATATTTAGCTTGACACACAGAGGAAGGGACTTCACAGTAAAATATTTTTTTTATGTAAGTCAAGGGAGACAACTCTTTAAACCCAATGAGAAAAGTATTCCTTAATCCAGACTCTCCTTTCCCTCCCCTTTCCCTTCTCAGAGCTGATCTGAAGTTTGATTTCTAAAACGATAGGAGAAAAGGAAACGGCAAAGCACATTTAACAGCTGTGGCATCATTTTTAGTTCCACAGCAGAGGCCAAGCAGGCTGGTCTTTGCACACACAGATTTCTGTGCCTGCTACACAGATCTCTCTGCAGGACCAGGACTGCATTAAAAAAAAAGAAAAAAGAAAAAAAAAAAGGGAATTACTTCCGCAGCAATTTGCATGAAGCCCTCATTAGATCAAAGTCTTCCTCGGCTTCAGAACTGTCTGTTCCTCCCCCGCTCGCTCTCAGAATCGGAGGAACCGTATTCCCTTACCAACCCGTGCAACGTAATTGAGATGTTGATCCTATACATGTCCCAGCATTCAAACAACATTCAAACAACAAACCTTCAGGACAGCCAATTAGTAGGCAGCCTACAAATGCTTATGGGCTGAGATAATGTGGAAAGGGGCCCCATGCTGTCAAACAGATTTACTTTAAAATTCGATGTCTCTTTCCAGAGAGAAAATAGCATCCCTTGGTGCTCTGAGAAGAGCCGTTTCGACTTTTTTCACATGTTCTCTGCCCTCCTCTGCAATCTGTTTTTTGGGTTTTGTCTCCATTTCTTTTCCATTTAGGGAGGGAAGATCCCCATTCGATGGACAGCGCCTGAAGCGATTGCCTTCCGCAAATTCACGTCAGCCAGCGACGTCTGGAGCTACGGCATTGTGATGTGGGAGGTGATGTCCTACGGCGAGAGGCCTTACTGGGAAATGACAAACCAAGATGTAAGCACGTGCCAGAGCTGCTGTGTGATGGGACTTTGAGGGCTCAGCAGTCATTCTGCAATCAGAGAGGCAGAATGGGGACAAGAGGAGGAGAGCTGCTGTAAAAATGGCTTTGCTCCCCCATGCCAGACAGAAATGATCCTCCCATTTGATGCTCTTTTTTTTTTGCAGCAACCCAGAACAGGCTGTGCGCAGAGGGAAATGTGTCTGCACGGAGGCAAGCCTGCTTCCCCCAGCAGACCGCTGGAGCTTCACTAATGCTGTTAGAGCTGGAGCCTGTCCCTCCTCTGCTTAATGACAAAGGCCTGCCAGGGGATAGATGCTGATAAACTGGCAGCATTTCAATTGTGTGCTCAAACCCCTGCTGCCACATAAAGCAGAAACTCAAGAGAGTCGTGGTAAGGGCTTTGTTTCCCGGCACAAAAGCTGGGTGATTTGATCTAGTGACAGCAGTCCACAGAGCCGCATCTTGGTTGTTCTTGCATTGCTGATCTCAAGAGAACAGTTTTGCTCCAGTTGTGAACATCTTGTAAGTCTGTGCTTACACAAGCTCTCACTCATTTGTACAGTACCCTTTGAGTTGTGTCCCCTTGCTCCTGAGTTCCAGTGCCCCCTTGAGCCTCTGACCTCAAGGCCACCCTCTGAAGCATCTCCAAACAGGGAGATGCCTGGGAATACTGTCTCTCACCAGACTGCAGCTCCAATCCCAGCCTGGTTAAGCATCTTTTGATCCTACTGCAGGGCTGCATTCTACTCTGAGCTCACCATCAACACCTGTCCTTGTCTAAGGCTAAAAATATTTAAGCCTGGGGTAGCCAGATTTTCTAGGTCCCTCCTTTCCTCTTCACACGTCTGAGAACTATGGTTTGCGAAGGTCTCTGAAAATGCCAGCTAGTCAGGAGGTCAGATTCACCATGAGGCATGTGGGGCAGCCCTGCTACCTGTGGAGATCCTACTGCTGGATGGGTTTCCACCATGGGTTTCCTCTGGTCACAACACCCGGTTGTTCATCCTTTCTGCTTTTCTGAGCAGCATTCCTATTCAAGTGATTTTTCTGCCATTTCACTAGCAGCAAGGGCTGTGGCTGAGCATTCTGCTCTTCCTGCGTTTTGTTAGCGAGCCTTTGCCATCAGTGGATGTTACTACCTGCCATGCTGAGCTGCTGTCTCATCTCACTTTGAGTCCAGGCATGGAAACGAGCAGTACCTTTGAGACGGTCACGCCACGCTTCTTGCCAGGGACCTGAGCGTGTTGTTTGGCATGAATGCCCCACCGCTCCTGCACTGCTGAGGCTGTCACATTTGCAGGAAGTTCAGTAAAGCAGCATGCACCTACACAGGGATTTATCTTAATCAAATACAGGGACTTGCTTCCATAGTCTGTGCAGAGAACACGCCAGTTGGGAGCCAAGCTTTTTCGCTCACACTGAGCACTGTAACTATCTTTAATGCTGATGCACTGGCATAGCACAGATGTTGTTCAGTAAATGCCAGGCTAAGATTGAGGCTGGTGCCAGTGAAATAATGCTCTGTGGCCAGGGGAGTCCCTTGTCTGAATCATACCACTATGAGCATCCACACTTTACAGAACTGTTCCAAAAAGCCCAAGTGCCTCCATGTTCTATAGGGCATGGGGTGAATTTTACACTTGCCTGGTGTGAAAGCAGAAAACAAAGGACCAGTGAGATGTTTATGAGCATCATTTCCTACTCAGGCTTTGCTTGTGTAACCTCTGTGTTACTTGCCTCTGCCCCTTGTGCAGATGGCAAGTGCCTAGGTGGTGGTGGCATAGGAACTTCATTTGGTGCTGTGGCATATTTCTCATGCAGTTCTTCCTCCTTCAGCTCCTGAAGGCCTCCTATTCTTCTTTCTTCCTCTGCTTGTGTTGACAGAAGAGTAAGTGGTGTTAGATACAGCACTGGCTTTTGTGCAGAGGAACAAGGGGTCACATAAATTTTGGACTCTGTTGCACAAAAGTTTCTTGTTGTGTGGCTTGTAATTAAAGCACATAATTTGCAAGCACAGTTGATGATGAGCAAAGTTATTCTCACCGTGTTACAGATGGCTTGCTTTAAAGCAGGTGCAGTGCAAAAGGGCAGGCAATGTTGTAAAGCTACAAACCACATTTTAAAGTCATACCGGTTTCTGGATGGCTCTCTAAAAATATGCTTTGGATTGACCACAAGGTAGGGCTTTGATGCAGGAATTATTGAGAGGAATATTGTGGTCTCTGTTGCACAGGTTGCTAAGCTAAGTAATCACAGTGGTTGATTTTTAGTGTTCAGACTGGTGAACCTATGAAAACATGGCTGAGTGTTGCTTTGGTTTACTGGAACAGACTTTCCCAAATTGTCCTCTCCTAAACATCAGTTCAGTCACCCCAGTCCATAACTGAATAGTTCCTGTCCAGAAGAGGAAGAGAGACAAAAATGCCTCCTTAGATGCAAATTCTAGATCTTCAAGTCTTACAAAGCAGTACACACCAATGAATGGAGCAGCAAATATCCCATTTTCTTATTTTCTGATCACTGTGGTGGCTACAAGTGACTCAGTCTTTGTTGTTTCGTTTTTTGCTCCTCTTACTGCTAGACGCCTGAAGGCACCTTCAGATGCAAGAGTGTATTTCAGCGTCCTAGCTTCTTGCAGTATTTTGATACCATTTACATTGTATCACCAGGACGACTCACATCCTGTAAATTGAGTTAACGCTATTGATCGTGATGTTACTGCCAGGAATATCCAGCACGCATAACCCCACTGCAGATATAGTTCAGATATTCTGATCTGGTGCCAGATGGTCTGCTCCCCGTCTCGCTACTATTTTCTTTCTGCTGCAGTTGGAGGATGACCCATTATTGTTATAAATACAGACGTGGACACAGCAAATAACATTCTCATGGCTGTGCCACACTGAAGCTTTTTCTTTATAGATCAGCTGCAGGTTTGGAATCGGGGACCAGCTGAAAAGCTTGGTGTGAAGAACAGAGTACAGACAGCACAGTGTGGTAGGGCTGGGAACAGCAGCCAGGCCATAGAAGAGATTGCCTTGCAAGCACAGGTTGGGTGGAGAGCGGTGCAACTGCTCCACCGACAGATGGAATCTCGGATGGGCGCAAAAGGACTGCACATGCTGTGGCCCAGATCTTCTGATGTGCTTTTTACCCTTGGAGGAGATCATAAAGCCTCACCCAACTGCTTCTCTGCTGTGTACATCCTTAGGGAGTTTGAGGTTCCCGCTACTGCTGCTCAGCCAGCCTGGCTCATTCCTGCAACTCTTCCACTTAACAAAAAGCTCTGTGATGGAGGACAATTTAAAAATAATCCATGCAGTCCTGCATTTTGGAGCTTTCTGAAATGCAATGCCAGCCTTCCTGTACTACCTATCTGGGGACTAAAGAGCAGGAGAACAACTCCCATGCTAACCACAGAGCCTTCTTTTTCAACACAGCATGTTTTGAAATTGTGAGGCAGTGCCTAGAATGAATGGCATCTGAGGTAGTCCTTGGAGTGGAGAGTGAAGCAGATGTGGTTTTCTTGTGGACATAGCACACATCTGCTTCCAGCTTCTTTTGGTCAAGGAGTCTTGGGAGTGGAGGGTGTGAAGATGAGCTGCCGGGACTCCCTTGGCACAGACACGGAATCTTGTGGCTTGAAACATGAGCTGCATTCTCCTGAAAACTGTAATGGTTCAAAATGGGAACTGCTGGGCTTAAAGCCGTGCCACAAATCTGCCCCAAACCGGGGAAAACAAGTTGCCTTCTTCAATTCTGCCCTCATTTATTCATTTCTGCCTTTCAAGAGGGCAGGCAACACATATGCATACCACTTGTTTGAGATATAAAACCATAGATGGTTTGTATTTGAAATCAGTGCAACAGCTCCCCTGGTTTTAATTTACATACTCTTGGGCTGACATTTTAAATTCCTGGCAGAAATGTGGCCACACTAAGAAACTACTAGACCCAGACAGTATTGAATGATATATGAGATGGTTGTTCTGCTTCTGCCTTGAATCCATCCATCAATTAGCATTCAAAGTCTCTTTTGAAATACAGTCAGACTTTTATTACTGTAATACAAATTTGTGGTCTAGCACATGCCTTTTCATTTAAAAAGAAGCCAACATCTGAATAAACAAAATCACTGCACTCCAAGAAGATGCCAGAAAGCCCTCTAGGCTCTTTTTCATGGACTTAGCATAGGCTCCAGGAGTTTCCTGGTATATAACGTAGAGACCACAACTGAGCTTTGAACAAGTGCAACCAGGCAGTCTGGCCCCCTGGCTGCAGCAGTGGCTCAGTTTTCTAGATTAATTTTGCAATGACTGAAAATTAAGTTATTCAACTCATCCCATAGAAAACATGAAAGATAGAGGGGTTTACTGAGCTTGCCTCTCATGCGCAGGGTTGGGGGGTGGCAGGATTTTTTGTGAGCATATTGCTGATCCCAGAGTTCTATGTTGCAATTTGCATTTGGGAAAAAGATGAAGGGAAGAAAAGCCTTGCGTTTTGTGTCCTGTAGGTGATTAAAGCTGTGGAGGAAGGCTATCGCCTGCCAAGTCCCATGGACTGCCCTGCTGCTCTCTACCAACTAATGCTCGACTGCTGGCAGAAAGACCGCAACAGCAGGCCCAAGTTTGACGAAATTGTCAGTATGTTGGACAAGCTCATCCGTAACCCAAGCAGCTTGAAGACGTTGGTTAATGCATCAAGCAGGTACAGGCTCAGCCCAGAACTGTTCCTCAGAGCAAGCTCCTTGTCTGAATTCCTCTAGGGTTGGATTCCCTCTGATTATTTAGCCTGTGTGTGTAGGTGGGTGGGTGTTCCTTCAGCTTCATTATGTCCAGGGGAGTTAACTCAAATCAACTTTTTCTGTTGCAGTTAGAAGCCAGGTGAGCAACTCACTTACTCTGAATGCAGTGCTGCTACCACAAATAAAATTACCGTGGTCTGTCTCTCAGAAACAGGAGCTTCAGCAGTACTTTGTCTGCGGCAAAACTACCTGTGCTCTACCACAAGGTTAGAGAAGGCAAGACTTGAGAGCATGAGGAAGACAGTAAATACTGCTCCAATTATCTGCCTGTTGACTTTATCTTGGTAATACAAACGCAGAGTGTCTCTTGCGGAAACTCTTAGGGTGTGCAAAGCTCATGGATGTCCAGGTACATCCTTCCACAACTATTCCCAGGCATGCTAGCCACCGCTACAAGTCGTGGGAGTCTCGGTAATTGCAAGAGGAGGTCTGTGGTTCCCAAAGTGCTGTACACAAACCCTTTGCTAAAACCACATTAAGTGACTAGAACGGCCAATTTGTATTTAAACTTGAATCTGAATAGCTGCATAGCTACAAGTAAGGTAAACACAGTCAAGAAATAAAGCTGCACTTGGGGAGAAGGAGCTAAACAGTCTTGGAGAGGCTTTTTCTATTTTCACTGTAAGCACACAATTACTTCTGAGCCGTCAGTGTTGCTAATCACACAGTCCCTTGCAAGGTCATAAAGTTACATATATGCATGCATATATATACATATATATACATATATATATATGCTGCTTCACTGATGGCGGTCGAGTTCCCCTGATTAACAATGGAAAAGGCCCTTCGGAAAAGTTTGTTCTCAGAGGAGGTACAAAGCAAGATATGTTCTTTTCTTTGAACAGGAGTGAGGGAGATAAGATTAGGTTAGACTGGTGGTACGGACCAAAGCATATGTACTGCTGTGAGCTTATAGTCATTTGTCCCCACACCTTCCAAGTGAGCCTTGCACAGCCACATGTGGCACGTCTCACCTGCTGCAGCTGGACATCCCTATGGTGGCATGTCCCTGCGCATGGAATTTCATGCACTGAAAGAGAAGAACCTGAAATCTCTGTTAATTTTTAAATACGAGATAGATCTGGTTCCTCAGGCTATTTTACATGTACCATTTACCATTGGAAGAAGAAATTATTCTTATTAGCAATTAGATGTAATGTCAGTGCCAGCAAACCTGCAGGAAAAGTTTATGACAGCATAAAATATGTGAGGTTTCTCTTTTATTTTCAACTCAGAACAGTTATTTTCCAGGCCTGTTATGTGGTGGTTCCTGCACTCTTTTGTACCAAACTGTTATGCCAGATGAGGAAAATAGGCAGGAAACCATTTCCTTGAGCTGCTAAGCACTTTGCTGATGTTTTATTCCATGAATGGGTCCATGCAATTCCAAACCTCTCCTTTTCAGAGCTGCTGTGGGTATTTTTGATATGGATGGAGCACCTGAACAGTCAGGCTTTTGGGTTGTGTTTCTATTCTCATAGATTGCTGTGCCCAGACCATAGTAATTCCAGATGAATCATAATTTCAATATAGAGCAGCTGTAAAGGATTTTTTTTAATATATGTAATGTGTTCTTTATGGAAATTCTCATTAATGCAAATAAGGGAGGAAGTCACTCTCTACATTACAGCGTGTGCTATGATATCACTAGGTACCTCCTGACATTAGTGATGAAAATCCACTTCTCATTATGATTACTTAGGAGTTTTGAATTTCTCATGTGTATAAAATGTTATGGGAAGCCATTATGTTCTTGGTACTGCAAGTATTCACATTTTATTAGACCCTTCAGCATTGCTATTAAATAAACAAATAATACTAATGTGCTCATAAAATACATGAAGATTCCTGAAGTGCTATAATAATATAATATCCCAGCTCTCCTTCCAGTTGAAAGTCTTTTAAGTGTAATAGCCACCATCAGAGGCTGACCCAGAAAATGGTTTTTTTACCTGTGGGTAATAATCTTTACACAAGGCTTGTGTTAGCTGTGTGCCCCGTTTTACAAAGCAGGGAACAAATCTACTTTCTTTCCTGGCTGACCTTGGACAAGCCCTCTTTGCTCTCTGCACATCATTAGTGGGATGGTGGACCCTGCTTGTGCCGGGTACTGTATCGGTGCTCCTGCCGCGGTGAAGGGTTATTATTTGCCGGAATTGCTTCTTCCCTGCGTGGCATAGCTGAGCAGGGAGCAACTGCCGTGGCAGGGTCTGGAGTAAGGTGTGGGAGCAGGAGCGTACCTCGGTTTGCAGGCTGGAGCGTGGCTGGAGCGTTGCTGCTCTCTGCAGGCTCGCCGGATGCTGTGGGCATCCGAAACCCTCCCCGAGTGCGGGAGCAGCCCCTGGACTGTTAATGCTCCCTGGGCTGTTAACAGCTGCCTGCCATCGATGGCCGCTGCTGGGAAATGTAATTTGGGTTTCAGCTTCCAGGCTCTGCGCTGTCTTAAGTTAATTATGAGCTTTAAAGGCAGAGGAAGAGAGCAAAGCAGGAGTCGTCAAAGTGAAGACTTTGAAGTAGGAGTGACTGGGGGAGCCTACTTGTGGCTGAGAGGTAACTGGGATAGATGCCCGTCCTCCTCCTCTTTCTGCTCGTGGTGAGGACCTGAAATGGCAGGAACTAACTCAAGAATGGGTGAGGTTGCAGGTGAAGTGGTGGGTTTGATACATTGCATATCAAGACTGCTGGGAGGATTTAGGCTGCAGCAATCACTGAAAATGGAACAAAAGAATCATCTTTACCACAAAAAAATGCGAGCAACTTGAGTAATGTTGTGTATATCTCAGTGCTGATTCTGTTTGCTTCTTTGTTTTTGCTTGTCTTTAGAGTGTCAAATCTGTTGGTAGAGCACAGTCCAGTCGGGAGTGGTGCCTACAGGTCGGTGGGTGAGTGGCTGGAAGCCATCAAAATGGGCCGATACACGGAGATCTTCATGGAGAATGGATACAGTTCAATGGATGCAGTGGCTCAGGTGACCCTAGAGTGAGTAGTGTCCAGATCATTTTCACCTCATTTCTTGGAACTGCAACGGGAGGAGGGAGGAGAAAGAAAAACCATTCAAAAATACAAAAGGATGAGGCTGCAGAAAGGGAAAACTGTGTTTGCAGTCAGCAGTTTCCCTTGTAGCATCTCTGTTGATAACAAGTGGAGGCAAGACTAAAACTTAAAATCACTACACTGGCAGCCAGTACTCTGGCTCCTTTACTCACAGAAATCCACGCATGAGTTTCTGTAATTGCCAGGCCATCTTCTTGACACAATAGCAGGTGGTTATTTGGGGTTACCAACAAAATAAACCCTCTACCCTACTACTAAATGTGAAGGTGCCAGAGTCCCTGCTGAGATATCCTGCCTTCACAGCAGATGAGCCGGTTTCAGGGCTGATCTGGATATAACCAAGTGAACAGTTAAGACCAGTAAGGTGTGGAAATGGTATTCAGCATTAAAAGAAATAGGTAACAGCTGATGCCAATGCAAGAGCATCAGCAACCCACAGCTCTAGAGGACAGGCTTCCTGAATGAGACTCTTTCTTCTGAATGTGCCCTTGGTTTTTGCACGTGGGTGTGGCTGCAGCTGGGGCAACAGCCTTCAAATGACTTGGTAAATGCCTCAGGGCTGCTAACTTGCTATGCTCCACCTTTAATTGCCTGGCTTGCTTGTGTAATTGCGTCAATACTTTCCTGCTGCTGCCCGTGCTGTCTCAAACTCGCCTCAAAGCCTGCCTTTCTAGCTGGGTTAATTTGAGCTTAGTTTACTGCTGGCATTAAGGCAGAATGGGAAGAATTAAACTCCGATGCTTTGGAGAAGGCTGTGTCTCCTCTGACCACATGCAGATTGCCAGTGCACATACAGAATTGCTGCTGAGGACTAAGAACAAACCAAGAAAAATCCCCCCACCCCACAGGACCCCCACAGCGGCATTTCCCCCTGTCTGCCACAGTGCTTGCTGTGGAGCTCGCCGTACAGCACAGGAGTGTGATGCAGGTCGGTGACATCTCCATGGAGTTCAGTTTTCCATTACATTCATGGAAGGAGTGCAGGAGCGTATCTGCTCTCGCTCTCATTTTATTTGCTCCACTCATATCATCATTTGCCCCTTACACCTGCACTCATCCAGTCTTTTTTCAGCCATTCGCCTGAAAACCCTGAGCTAGGGATGAAGTCCTCTCTAGCAGCTGTCTGGGAAATCAGAGTGCATGGATTCTTACCTAGATCCTCTTTTGAGCTCCTGGGACTCCTACGTGCTGTTTCCCAGCCTTGTCCTGCAATTGTGTGTCACTTTACTCGGGCTTTTGAGGACTCCACAGTTGAGACTGATAATCTACAAACACTGACCAAGGAAGAGGGCATCCAGCCCCAGGCTGGTCAGAGTCCACACAGGAGAAATAGCTATCCAGAGGTTGAGGGGGAAGAAGGGGGATGGGATAGGATAAAGTAGTAATTTAAGAGAACAGGAAAACATTGAAACATTCCCCTCTACAGTACCACCCCAATCTTATAATCAGAGCAACTTCTGGTAGGAAATGCAGATTGTCTAAAATACATCACAGATTTATTGCTGTTTGGCTCAATTAGTCATATCAAAGAAGAAAATTATGCTTCTAGCTTGTTCCTCTTTAGAATTTTCTGCAATTTCAAGAGCTCTACATGAAATGCTCAGAAGTAAAATGCCTTTGTTTGGGTCACAGAAAATGTTGACTTGAAGCCCAAATTAGTAGGTGTTTTTAATAGCAAATTAGAAGTTTACTTACTTGTGTAACTTTAAACAAACTTACTCTCCCTCCTACACCATCTTAGCATCCCATGCTGCTGACAAAAGTATTCCTAACCTCCAAATTCCTAAAGTGCAACATTTCAGATTATGAAATAAGATCCTTAATTTTACTTTAAAATTTAACTATTTCCCTGTGTTTACTCTTTGGTATTCCAGAAATTTCAAAAATGTCCCCCAAAGTCTTCTAAGGCTACACAAAAAGTGCTTTAAAATGGTGATTTTGATTGGCAATGAACAAAGAAACCCATTACCTGCACAGTTCTAGCCAGAAAGGCAATTTGGTTTGAAAGTCTTTAAATAAAATTACAGCTGCCAGAAATGCTCTGACCCTCACCAGCTGCAAGCCCCCTCAAAGGCCCTCTCACCAGGTCCCAGGATGTTCTCTGTGGGACAAATGTCATCCTACTGGTCCCAGTGGAGACATGTCTGAGCTGCTCAGTTTCAGCTTTCTTCTGGGCTTTTAGAACAGCAGAGCAGTGCAAAGGAGCTGATGCCTGGCAGCCTGGGGAACTTTGGGTTTTTTTTTTAACTGGAAGGACACATTTCATGGATCCATCTTCCATTTCAGTTGAAACTGAAAAACAGGTTGAAAACTATTCCAGCTAGTTAGTTACCCATGTCAGGGAATAAATTCCCCCTCCCCACCCCAGCTGCCTGTGGACAGAGATTCTTGCAGAGATACCTGCTTGATTCTTCTCTGTCAGCCCACACACCTTTGCATTGCAGAGGTGGCTTGGCAAGAAGGCTTGACCCCACCCAGGTCTGTTTTTGGGAAAACTGTGGAAGATTAATCAAAAAGCCAAGTACCCATGCAAATCAAAACTTCTCTCATCCATCTCAGACACAGTAAAAAAAGGAAAAACAGCAGACTGTCAGCTGTTGAAAAAAGAGAAACCATCATAGCAGCTTAAGAGGAAAAGTGTCATGTATTGAAGTCCTGAGCTCAGGCTGATGTAAACTGGCAGATTGCCCTTAAAAGATAAAGTAAGGTAGAAAAATGGCTCCTGGTGGGCTCAGCTGAGACTCTCATGGGTTCTCCAGAAAATAAACACCAGAACAAGCAAAGTTCTTTAAAGGTTGATAGACTGAGAGGGGTTGGTTTTCTGGAGGTTTTCAATTTTTTTCTCCCTGTAAAAGGGAAAAACAAAACATTTTGTACTCTACAAAGGAGAATTCAGGTTAAATGTTCCTTGTCATTTTTAATAGAGGCAACTGTTCTGTATATTCCAGAGCTGGGACTTGGGGGGATCGGGTGAAAAGATGATCTAAACATCTGAAAGTAGCATGCTTTCCCCAAATGACATCAGTAAAACAGTCTTTACAATTTAAGAGGTTGCCTTCAAATACCATCCAAAATGATCTTCACCAAATTCAAACCGTGCAGGAGACGAATGTAGAAATTAGATGGATAATTGCCGCCAGAAAAAGCAGGGGAAAAAACGTATGATAAATGTAAAGAATTTCTAAAATCTACTGAAAAAAACTTACTAGTGCTGTAGGAGGAGTTGGCCTGACAGTAACCCTGACAGGACTGGTAATTGTGGGTGCCCAGCTTGTGGCTTCTGTACAGGACCTGGTTGAGAGAGATGTTCAGCATTTTTTTTAATCCTCCCTCCCCTGACATGAAAAGCAGAATCCTGATTACCTCTCTGATTCTTTCAAACTGATGGCTTGGTGCATTTATTCCAGAAAAGAGTAGTATTAGTGACAAATTTCTTGAAAGCAAAAGATGAAAAATCTAGAATCGATTATAGATAATAGAATGAATATCACCCCAAGTCCTAAGCTCTGCCTAATTACGCAAAAACCTGAAAATGTATGTGTTCAAACAAAGAGTGATTTCTACATTTAGCTCTAATTCTTGCAAAGGGATGAATCACCTTGTGAAAAGTGGAGCCTCACCCTCCACCCTCTCTTTCCAACTGGATATCAGACTTGAAGGGAACCTTTCCAGTGGACCAGACCTGCTCTTTAAACTTGTGGACCACCTAGTGACTTTGAGTGTGTCTGGAGCTCTTTCAATCCACTGCAAGAATAACTTTACCAGGACAATACTCAAGAATAGATAGATCCATGACATGAGTTTCAGTCTGACCCTTGACTGGACCAATTACTAACCATGTGGACTACATATTTTCACCTTTTGAAAGATCTGTACTCACTGAATCTCAGGACACCCTGTTGTTTGTTATTAGATGAAGAGCTCTGAATATTTGTAATATGTGTTGTGTTGCTTTGCATTGTATATATTTTTCTTCTAAAATAAAATAAATTATTTATTAAAAGTTATACTGGATGAAGAACATTTTAAGAGTTCACCTGCTCTAGATGCTTATTCTTAACCTGAAATCTCAGTCCTGGGATTGTGATGCTGTGTCTGCTTCTGAACAAATTCTCATCTTGTAATCAAGTAGAATGGGAATTACGACTAAGAGCAGATGAACTCTTAAAACAAAAATTTTTAAGTCTTCATTTCATGCAAAAGACCCTAGCAAGTGGATTCCTCTCTCTTTAGCATCGTCTGAAGGTCTTTGAGGTTCTTCTTGTTTCCCCTCATTCAAACTGACAACTAACTAACTCCATGAGTAGTCCCAGTCTGCAGAGGCTATTGTAGTTACACCACGTGCAGAAGAGTGGTGAGATCCGCCCTGGATGGGAGATGAAATACAAAATATCTGTGATAGGCTGACAGCTGCTGACCATGGAGGTCTTTCAGGACTGTGGCCCTTTTGCTTGTATGACTAAACCGGCTGGTGAGGGGGTTGTATTTTATGTGGCAATCCAGTCCTAGTCTACACTGTGTTTGGCAAACTGGTCCATGGTGTATAAGTAGTTCTATTTGTAAATAAAATGTTTTAAACCTATTTCTTACAACATGGAGACTGTGAATTCAACCCTTGCAAATGGAGGCTACTGCAGGGAAGGGGATACCGTGTTGTCACTGGCATGTTGCAGCTGGGCTTCTGTGCAAGGCCCTGGTAAGAGAGCAGCATGCACACAGCTGTGTACAGGCTGCTTGGAATGAGCTGACACCAATTTTCCCCTTTATTTCTTTGGCTTTTTGGTCGGCTTAGGTCAGCTTTTTAATACCTTGTCGACAAGTGATTTAAATTCCTGCCTGCTTTCATTTTCAGCCCTACATCAATGAAAGAAGTGAAAAGATAAACTTTCTCCCTAAAATAAGAATAAAAGTTGTCTCATGGCTGGGGAGGCCAAGTATTTTGAAGCAGAGAGACCACACAGCGCATGGGTGCACAGATCTCCACTGCCGAGGCGCACACAAAACCCAACACCAGGGGTCAGGTCTCTTCCACAGCAAGGAGCAGCCTGGCTCCTGATCGCAGGTGTTGTTTGCCCACGGGTCTTGGCTGTGCCTTTTCCTCAAGGGAATGCACATTTCTGTTGCAAAGCCCCAGTGGATGGCTGCACACATCTCCTCTGCAGAGCTGAGCCCAGCGAAATTACCACTTGGCTGCAGTAACATGAGCCAAGCAGCTCTGGACTGGAGCTTGAAGGCGGTTGTTTTGCAGCCCTTTGGCACAGAAGTTGTTGGGGTTTTTTTTGTCCCCAAACCAGCTGGTTTGCACACCCAATCCTGTTCAAAATTATCTTCTGCCTTACACTGCTTTAAGTCCTTCAGCACTGGATGCACGGGAGCGTGCAGTGTGCTGTAAGTCGTGCTTGAAACATCGGAATTAAAGCTCCTGCATTCTCTAGGCAGTTTTTAGAAAGTTTAGTTGCTGTCTTTGCTATGTGCAAGGTGGCTTTTGAATAAAGCTGCTGATTTTTATACTTGGCGAGCATCTGGTTCAGGAGCTGTTGTTTTCTGGTTCGTCTTTGCTGAGGTGAAAGACCCCACAGCAGTGTTTTTCCCCTCTCTGAGGAGTCCCCCATGCTTTTGGATGGTGACTTCACATTTGAGAGGATTTAATATTCAAAAAAAAAAAAAAAAGACTGGATCCCCTGGTGAGCAGTTAATGTATTGAAACCAGAAACTCTTTTTTCTTCTTTCTCTCTTGTAAATCAATGAGACACTCCTCAAGGATATTGAGTTAAGGGGATACTATATGGGGAAAAAAAAGGCTGTGTAGTGAACTGGGTGGGGGGTTTATTAGACTGATGGGGCTGTGTGTGAAAGGCCAAGACATGCATGCTTTTCTCCGAGTTTCAGGCTGTTTTTTTCCGGCATAACATGCCGAGAGTGTCAGAAATTATACATCTGTGAAATACGTGGTACTGGATTTTCAAAAGAGCTCAGCTTGCACTTTAGATACCTGGGAAAAAAAAAGCTGATTTTTCAAAAAGTGCCAGCAGAGCAGGACTCCGCAGGGGGAAGATGGATGTTGTCTCTTTTAAAAAGCAGGTCCTATACTGTGTTGGTTTTGGGGGTTGGTTTTGTTTTGGTTTTTTTTGACCTCTGGTGTGAACTTCCAACTGTGCTGTGTACATAAAATAAATTGCATGTAACAATAGCATTACTTCATTTTCCTTCATTATTAAGATGGCTTGCTGAACTAGTTTCACAATTCAGTGGAGGCAGAAATGAAAGCATGTCCCCCTGAGAAGGCAGACACCTTTTGCAGGTGCTGCAGCCTTTTCTCTGCCGGATAAGGAGCACTGCCGGTGTGTCTCATTGACCTCCTTCGCTCTCTGCCCCTTATGTTACGATTTCCCTTTGCATCATCAAGAAGCATTGCCAAAAAAGGGTACAATAATGAAATTAAGTGTTTAGCCCGAAGCAAAAAATCTGGTATTTTCCAAATCAAAAGGCAGAAAACATGACAGTCCTTGGAGAAGAACAGATCTAGCTTCTGGCTTCAACTAGTTTACGTGTTAATGTATTAGCCTTCACTCAAGACTGCTTTTTATTCAAATCAGTGTTCATCTGTGTAATTTGTGGACATGGATGGTTGGTTGTACTTGCACAGGAGTTTCTGTCCAGAATGTGAAGCTGCTGAGAGAGGCACACCTCCATGGGTAGCTTGTGTGAAAATGTTTTGGTGTTCCTTGCACGTGCTCACCTGCAGTCCAGCACACAGCCCCGCTGTGAACTGTAGGCCAGGCTTGCAATTATGTCTCAGCTGATGGTTGGGCTCCCAGGTGTTGCTGGGGATTCCCAGCCTTTGCATGAATGCAGCAGCTTGGTTTCCAAAAAGCAGCTGCGTGTTCAAGGTCACATCTCAGTGGCTTTCAGTGGACAAATTTCTCCTAAAAGACTTGCACACAGGGTGTCAGCAGCTTTGGGATTTGTGAGTGTATTGTCAGGAACGTAAGGCACAACTTAGAAACATCCTTAATGCAGTGCAGTCTGGAAGTAGAAAGTGAGGGACTGCTATTTTTCTAATGGAAGTCTTCTGACAAAACACCACATCTCCTATAGTCAGACTGCTTCTCTAACAGTTTCTGTGTCTTATGCTGGAAACATTTATGCAGCTGTCTTGATGTTTCTTCTGAGCTTTAATTCCTGCAATTTCTTTGTTAACACTTTCCCACCCAGTAAGAAATCTCTACAATTACACTCTGCCATAACCGATGTCCTTACCTGGCTTTAGATGTGTCACTGCATCTGATAACCCAAGGTCCTGTGGTAGTATCTCCAGGAGATGACTTGTCCCACTCCTGTCTTTGGATGGGATAAATTGTACCCCGGAGGTGCCTCTTTTAGGCCACTCACATGAATCACATGAAGGTGATTACCTTCATCTACACACCTGAATTTTGGAAGGTGGAGTTGATGACAATCTTTCCTCCTGATTCTGGATTTTACATAAACTATGTTATTTTACAGCTTTCCTGTAATGAGCCCAGTAGGTAGAATCAACACAAATGCCCTTGGCTTCTAGAGTTCACTCCCCCAAAGAAAAACCAAATGTGGGTTCATGGGAAGATTTGCAAAGACCCAAAGGGGAGCTGCTTTGCTAATTCTTGTTGACTTTAAGGAGTCATCAGGATGGTGGCCATGCTTGAGGCTTTTGCCATTTGTGATTATTTGGCTTTCCCTCATCTGAAGAGGAAGAAAGCATGGATTGACCTCACTCCTCACTGCTCATATCCAAGATCAAATACCAGCCTCTCCCATGAGAAGAGGAAACTGCAACATGGGCTTTCTTACATGGCTTTTCTCGTGGAAATAGGACTTTTCACACCAAGCAGAATCCTTGGCCAAAGATGATGCTGACACTTTTCTCTCTGGCCTTTCTCCTTGGCCAGCGAGGTGATCTCGTTCAAATCACATCACCCCCCTGAGATGCTGTCAGCTGTAAAAAAAAAATATTTTTACAAATGGGGAAAATAAAACTTGCCAACTAAACTTGGCTCTGGGAGCTGCCAGTGGTAACAGGTAGGCACTTGGCAGCGGCAGCAGCGCGTGCGGCGCGTGGTGTGCGCGGCGACGTGTGCCTGAGAGGTCCATGGAACCAACGTCTGCTTTCTCCCACAGGGATTTGAGACGTCTGGGAGTGACACTTGTTGGTCACCAGAAGAAGATAATGAACAGCCTTCAAGAGATGAAGGTCCAGTTGGTGAATGGGATGGTGCCGTTATAACACGGTTTTTAAAGTTGCTTCCTGAAGTGGGTCGGTCCTGCACTTTGTACTCTAGCCCTGAGATTTATTTTGACTAAAAAAAAAACCCCAAGAAAAGATAAAAAGGGAAATTCAATGGTTTCTATAACTGAAGGACATTGGCCTCTGCTGCAGCATTTCTAAAGCAGTGTTTGACTAAGGTTTTCCTTTTCTTCCTATTTGTGTCCTCATTTTCATGAAGTCAGTGTAAGATGCATGGAACATGGAAACGAATCTGCTGTACGTGAGGTTAACCAGTCTCTTAAGCTTCAGCGGTGATGACAACAAGCCTTCCACCACGTGTTGTCTGTACATGGGAGGTACAAATATATATAGCACCTTTATATACTGAATTACAGCAGCACATGGTAATGCTTCCAAGGACTGACTTGAATGGAGGATTTTTGTGGCCATTCATGGACTCCCAATAGCTGCAGTTTGCTGAAGTATAACTTCGAGTCTTACTTGTCTACAGAAGTGTATTGAAGAGCAATATGATTAGATTATTTCTCGATAGATATTTTGTTTTGTAAATTTAAAGAAAAGAAAAAAAATGCTGTTACACAGCATTAAGTTATAGAGACTAGCATATAAACGTGTTGCTTGCTCCATGGCAAATACAATACAGGGTGTATATTTTGTTTTCCTCCTTCTGTGTTACCAAGTTCTTTTTATTTGCTCTTTGGGGAGGATAATACATGATGAAGATGTATATACTGTACAGTTTGCTACACATCAGGTACAAGATTTGGGGCTCTTTCCTTGTTTTGTTCCTTCTTTCCTCCCTCTTTTACTCAGTCCCCCTCTTGTGTTACCCCTATGCTTTGTATTTTTGCTGCAGTTTGGTTTGAGGAACACATAAAGCCTTCAGGAGTTTTGATTATGTGTATGAGGTAGAAGGAGTTTGCTTAAATAAAAGATGTTGCCCCGCCTCTTCCTTTACACCACGGGCTGAGGACATCCAGAAGAAGCGAAGTAAAGCATCTGGTTCTTGGTGGCCTCCAGCAACAACGTGGCATCAGATTTTTCTGTGTCCTGGCCAACAATAGCATGGGATTGCTTCTGCACAGGTGTTTTAGCCCAGTGGCTGTCACCCAGTGCAGCCGTCGCCTCTGTTCCTGGAGCCCAGGAGACAAAGCACAAGGTGGTTTTAGCTGGAAGGAAGGAATTCTGTTGTTCCTTTTCTGATGATGTGGTTTAAGTCCTGGGGTACAGTGTGGGAATGAGCCCGTGGTCATCCAGCGTGGAGATTCTATAGTATTTCTCCCACAGTGGTGTGAGTGGGATTATTTTTGGAACTGTGCTGTCCCAAGCTGTCTCTTGGCATTTGAGGTTTGGCTGTGTACCTGGCCACTTTGGGACAGAGCACAGAGGGGAGGGAAGAGCAGAGTAGCCCAACATGGTCACAGCGATGGCATCCTGAGGGCAAGGAGATGCCATTCATAAGGGCTAGTTCAGATCAGGACTTGGTTGTAGCTGGGGTTCAATGTATCCATTAAAGCCCATGGCTGGTATTTTCAGAGGGACTTGAGGGCAACCCAGTGCCCTGGGAATCACACCAAGAAGTATTTTGGGGTTGTCCTCCTCTTTTTATTGTAGATAGGATTAAACAGCACAGTTAATTTGGCACTCATAGGCTGGGCTTTTATTTTGTGAAGGCTTTGATAAAGACAAGGATTTTAAAACAGCTCAGTGGATTGCATGGGTTTGTGGTTTCTGTAAATGTATTGATTCCTTAGAGTTTGGATAGCATCCTGTGGCATCCTTCCTTAGTAATAACATCAACATAAAGAGTTGCTGTAGCTCCCTTCATCCCCAGTGCTGCAGAGCTGAGCCCAAAGAGCTCAAATAGCCAAAAGGAGGCCTGTGTCCTTCATGTCTTGCAGAAACAGGTGTTGCAAGGCACCTTCAGCTGTTTCAAAGTCTTTCTTCCATTTTCCCTCCAGCCTTTGGATGAGATTTGATACAAATAATGTTTTTTAAAAAAAGGGAAGCATCTAGGAGAAGAGGCTGAGTGGTTTTTTTCTTAGCAGCAGGGCTTTGTTTGCTTACAGCAGGGCTTCTTCAGGCAACATTTGCCTGTTTTGAAATGGCCCCCTCCTCCTCTGCAGGCTACTGCTGAGTTCCTCAGGAATCAGGAGAAATAGAAGGGAGAGGAGCCACAGCGAGGTCTAACAAATCTTGATGGTGTCATTTCTCATCCCGTTGATTTCATTTTGGCAGCCACAGGACCACAAAAGAGGAAGAGGGTATCAAGACATTACAATTTCGGCACGGAAAAGAGAGTTGTCATATAATAAATAAGATTATTAGAGCTGTCAGCAGAACAGTCTTGAGATTATTTGTGCCTCCCTGTCTGCAGCGCTTGGGAAAATAACATGTAGGAAGACAGAAACAACTCATTTCATCAGGAGGAATCGTTTGTTTGCCTGCATCCATTGGCGGCACCAAGATGCTATTAGCAAATATGTAGCACTTTCTGCCTATTTTCTCCACTAGTTCCTTTCCTGTTGGCTCTGTGGGAGGAGTTGAATTTGGTATTTTTTTTTTTCCTGGGGTCTTAAAAGCAAAATCCCCTTTTCATCATTTGTATTGCTGGGATACCTACCAGGTGCTGTGGTAACCTTCAGAATGATGAACCGGTGGAAAACAAAACTGTTCTTAAGCCAGACTGCATTTGTAAATAGGGCACCTCTTCTCGCTTCCTCCAATAAATAAATAAATAACCTTTTCTATTTATTTCAAGAGCTGTTCTTGCTACAGATCTCTCTATTAATAGACTTTATCTCAGAGCAAGAAATAAAACGTTGTTTTAGTGGGTAGAGTCCAAAGGTTACAGCTTCTATGTCCATGAGCAGATTGCTGAGACAATGGAGGTTTTCAGTTGCCATCCAAGAACTGCAAGTACTTCGTGTATTGGGCATGATTATGTGTATTGGGGTGCAGCAGAACAGGAGGACAGCAACTTTTTGGCAGGTTATGTTCTTGGAAAGGGCTGTAGGTGGATTTCCTGCCTATGGTAAGTCCAAGCACTTTGCTTTTCTAGCTCGCTACTGCTGCAACAAATTCAGCTTTTTCCAGTATATTTTGCTGATAATTGAGAGGGAGGTATTTCAAATGATCCAAAAGGTGAAAAGGCTTTTTTTATATATACAGTTTTTCATTTTGGGAGAAGGAAGTGTCCCCAAGAAAGGCTTGTGTAGACTGACACCCTCTCATTGTGTAGCTACCACTTGGAAGAACTACTTGAGCATAAAAAAGGAAGACTGATATAAAAAGGAAGAAAAATCAGTTTAAAATTTTATTTATTCCTCCTATATGTTAACAGTGAGAAGAATAAAAAATGAAGGTAAAAATCTTTGTCTATTCAGTGTTGGAGTATAATGTAGAAAGTCTCAGTGCTCAAGAAGTTGTGACTCCTTGGACTGCTGTGGACTTGAAATTAGATGTTAAGGCATATGTAAAATACGTCAGTAGCAGTCTTAAGATTAACACTTAGTTGCCAGTCCTTTATTGTTATTCCTTAGAGCAGGTAGAGTAAGAGCTGGTGCATCCAGCGCTGCCAGAGCCGCAGCATCTGTCTCAGCTCCTTGCATCAGTGTTTTAACTCACAGGAGACTGTAGCATTGCTGTATTTATTCCTCCCCTTTCCCCCTCTTTGGATGCTCTCTGTGCATTTTGTTTGTGTACATGGGGTTTTTTGTAGTGTAAGATACGAAATTTTCTATTTTTTCATAAAAATAAAAACCTTTGACTAACAGCAACATCCAGTTGTGGATCACACATACACTTGACCCCTCGACATTCCACGAAGCGTCAGGATTTCCCCCCTTGGAAAGGAAATAAACTCTCTGTATTTTTTTTTTCCTAAACACAGATTTGGTGCTCCTCTTGTGGTCCCTGAGGGAAAGAGAGGCCTTTGGGATGAGCAAGACATGTAGACCCACTTGAATGCATCCTGCCTTGATACAGGCTGTTCCCACTTTTCTCTGTTGTTTGGAGAAAATAACACTTTTTAGTCTGGTCTGTGGGACAAAGGGCCTGCCAAACAAACCATGCCCCAGAGCAGTCCCTGACCACGTATCCCTCAGAAATACCTTTTTTTTGTGATTTTTTTTTTCCTCCTCAGATCTGATTTTCTCTGAATTTTTTTTGAGTGGGACCCCAGCAAACCCATGACCAGCTGGAGCACCCACCACCATATCCCCTGCTCCATGGATTTGGGGGCAACCACATGCTGCAGAAGGGCATGGGCCAGCCTTAAAAGAGAGGTGAGAAAAGCCATAGGTGGGAAAGGCCAAGGGGGAAAAGACTGACCTGGGAAAGGTCTTAATGGAGGTGGTGTTGGGCAGCCGCCATCTTTTGTCCACTGCTGGAGGACAAAGGGAAGAGGTGTGGATAAGGGTACTGTTTCTCCTGACATGACAGGAAGCTGTGGCAGATGATGGGTAGTGGTACACTCACACCGTGAGCAGGAGAGGCAGGATAGGCTGGGACAGCAGGGGAATGCTGCCTTATACACTAAAGGGAGCACAAGGTCAATTGGGTTAGCAAATTGATGTTGTCAGCAACTTGGATAAAATCCCTCTGAATTGACGTGCCAGTCCCCACTCAGTGTTTTCTTGTTCAGCTTGAGTTTGTCTGCTGCTGGACCACGATGATGGCAGATGCTGTAAGGAATCAGAGGGGCTCTGAGGACAAAGGGAAGAACTTTTAATTTGCCCATTGCATCCTTGATAGCTTTGGGGAGGCAGAGAGCCTGCTAAGGGGAAAATACAAAAATGGGGAAACTTCCTTTAAAAATCAGAGCTGGCTGCAAACTCCTTCCACAAAGTTCCATTTTAAATGAGAACTAAGGAATTACACAATTTCCATGGGCCTTTGTGCTCAGATTGGTTTGGGACCAGCTCTTAAACAAATCTCAAATCAGTATTTGCCTATTATTTTCCTCTGCTGGGCTCAGAGTGAGAAAAGGCTCTTGCACTTACTGGGCACCAGCTAATAAATTTACCTGCACAGAAAGCTAAGGTGCTTTACCTTCGAAGTGGGTCTTTAAGCACGTGCCTGACTTATTTTTTGGGTGGTTCTTCTGCACAGCCTCTGTCTGGTCCCTGAATAAATGCGCAGCTGCATCTCGAGTCGCAAACACCAGCTCTCGTGAATGCTTAACAAGCTGTGCTCAGGGTGATATTCTCTGCATCACTCTTGTTTTCAGTAAAGCTGAAACAAGCTGCAAAGCAGGATGACCCCTGTGCTGGAGACACTGCAGGGCAGCTAAACAGTAACTTGGTCTTATTTTTCTACCCAGTAATATAAAAACGGGGATAAAGGGGGCTCTGAACCTCTCCCCTCCTCTACCAACCTGGAAGGGTTCAAGCCTGTAATGCCAGAATCCCCAAAGGATGCTGTGGCCCCAGGGCAGGAGCAGTGGGGAGGCTGCTCCCCATCACCCCATGAAGCTGAGCTGCCATGCAGAAAGCAATGCAAGATTTATGAAGCTGTGGGGAGGAAGAGTGAGGGACTCTTCATGTATTTTTCATGGGCTGAACTGCATAAATAGCATGCAATGCATAAACTGTGACTGGATACTTCCACAAAAAAAAAAAAAAAAAAAAGGGACCAGCAAGCAGAAAAAGAGATGAAAGAATGAGATAGATTTATTCAAGTCAACAGGGCCTGCTCAAAGTCACCCTCAGGTGCATTAAGAAGCAGGCAAAACAGCACAACCTCATCCCAGAACAATTCATCTTTGCCGACACGAGGAGGGAGATGGACCTCGAGGACTGGAGAAGGGCACACGTCATTCCTGCTTGGTAAAACGGGTGGGTGGCAGGAGAAAAACCACCTTATCCGCGATGCCTCGGATGTGGTGTGGGACTTAGGGAGATGCTAAGACAAACTGTTGCACCAGCAGACAGGTCAGTGTAGAAAGTGAATGACACTGGGGCACAGAGACACAGCTCAGAATGAGGTAACGCTGGGAAAAGACGCCGCTGGAAAACTCAGTGCAGGGATGAGTGCTGAAAAGGTGGTGTTCCCTGTGGCAGTTCCCTCAGCAGGTGCATGTGTGCTTCCAAGTGTGCAATTTTAATAATGCATCTGCTGCCAGAGCTCACACCTCATGTACATGAAGACAGGTATCAAAACAATCCCAGGCTGAGACTGGGTGGGAAATGGGAGCTGGAGCAGCACGGTGGCCACCAAAAAGGTTTGCTTGTTTTGCAGCCATGATAGCAGGCCAGGGCGTGTTTGCAGTTACTGCATGCCATAGGGTTTCCAGGGGAAAAAAGGCCTTGGAGAAACAGGTGTGAAGTGTGTGATGCTCACTGAACGCACCCGTTGCCTCCACAATGTGACTGCCAGTGGAAGCATCTGCTGCAAATCCTTCGGGAGCTGCTGGATATTGGTGGCTGCAGGCCCCAGCGTTACAGTGACCTTTGACAACCCATTAACATATGGCTCATTATTTTCCTCCCAGAATGTCCTATGAGCCAGCCATGGAAGGAGAACAAGGCACCCGTGTAGGTGATTTTCTTATCCCTTCATTTCTTCACCTCTAGCTGGGGTCAGCTTAATTACTCATAGCATCAGCTATAGTAATATTCAGCAAATTGAGTGTAAGAAAAGAAGGTGCTTTCTTACACTGGATTGCTGCTTTCATAACCTATTAGCAGCTCTAACCAGGTTTTTTGACCTCAGAACTCTTCAAGCTCCCCCTTAAATGGCCAGCGGATGCATTTGTGCTGGCGAAGATGACTTATTTCTCTCAAAGCTTATTTTTTTAACTACAAAACCAAAAGAAAAATCTTCCAGTCTTTCCAGCTGAAAAATAAAAAAGCAGAAGAACTGCGAGATAGGCTGCCTGCCGTTTTCTTGGTTTGCTCCCAATAAAGACCATATTTATTACAAGAAAATAGAAATCCTATGGATTTCTCTTCTGAGGTGCTGTGTTTCAAGCTTGACATTTAAACATGAAACTCCAGGCTCTAAAATTTAATCATTTACTTCTCAAGAAATATGGTGTGTGGAGCCGCTGAGCAAAAGGGCATGCAAGGTAAAAATATTTCATTGGGGAAAAAAAAAAAGAAGATAGGGAAAACATGTTCATTAAAAAAAAAAAAGGGTAGGTAGCAGCCTCTCCCATCCAGTGGACAAAATGCTGTCAAAGTGGCATCATGTGGTCCCTTTCCATGAGATGTATAGGAGCTCAGGACTTACTCAGGGCTTGCTAATATCCTTCAAATGGGATAAGATTCATGGTTGGACCCATGAGGGAGGAGGAGGCGTACATGTGTGTATGGAGATACATAGGGATAGATGCATGGCTGTATATGCACACACATGCAGAAGCACTGGGTGGTCATCTCTTAAATAAGACAATAATTAGGGCATGGCTGATAAATGGTGAATGGCAGCAAACAGCCCAGGAGTGAGCCTGGACTGGGCTGAAAAGAGTGTTTTGGGCCAGGCACAGGGGGATAGAGGGAGATCATCGAGGTTTGGCACTGGGAAGGATTTGGCCTTCATTAGTGTTCCTGTCCCAGGATGAATTAGTGACCCGGGCAGGAGAGGAGGGTGGCAGTGTAGGGTGGCTGCAGAAGGGGTGGGTGTTCTCACTAGTGCTAAAATCTCACCAAGTTCCATCCCACTAGGCAGTCACCAGCCACCAAAGCAGGGAAGGGCGGATTGAAGGGACTGGATGGGGTGGCTGGGAACATGCTCTTGGCAAGAAATGAGGAGAAATTAGATGGAGGGGAGCCAAAGGCATGGCTTTCATCCTGGCTTGGCCGTTGCTTTTCAGCTTGAAAGTCACTCACAGACCTAAAGGTCCATCCACGGTGCCCAGGTGGGAAAAGAATATGTTTATTTGGCTTGGAAACAATGGCCCTTTTGGGGGTTTTAGAATTTTGCAGTGGAAAACCAGGCTTTCACAGCCAGAGTTTGTGAGCAGCTGAGTGCACACTGAGCCCTACACAGGGACTGGCTTGCTCAGCACCTGCTAAAACCTGGGATTGGGTGACTTTAGATCTTGAACATGCCCAGGTTCCCTTGGCCCAGCAAGGGGGAAGGGAAGCATGAGTGGTCCCTTCATCCCTTTGAAACCTAGGGTTTGGAGAACAGAGCTCCAAAGGCTCTCCTAGGGTTGGGAGAACAGCCAGAATCTTTTTGTAGCAACAACTACACGTATCCCAGAGAAAACAATAAAATAAAATTAATAACTAAAATAATTGCAAATATTCTGTGTGGGGAAAGGTTGTTGGCTCTGGCAGAGGCAAAGCTGGACTGCCCCTTGGGAGGGGGGTGCTAGAGGTGCAGTGTCCCAAACCAATATGAATAGTTGCTTCAGGGCACAGAAATCAGTCCTGCAAAAACTTCATCCTCCTCCCATCCGTGAGAGCTGTGCTTCATTGCCTCCTATTTTTATGCAGCAGCCAGAGACACTGAATCCTTGGCCCCCGTGTTTGCATCCCCGGCCAGACTGCAGCCAGGGTCAAAGCCCTCGCGTACTGTCCATCCCTCCCTAGCAGCCCGAAATTGTGTGATTGCTTCATCAGGGAAGGCAATTAGCATTCAAGTGCTGCTGTTAGCACAATCAGAAAGACAAAAGGCTGACAGCAATAGCTGCAAAGCCGGGGCCCTGGTCAGAAATGTAATGGAGAAATAAATTATGGCAAGAGAGCGCGTTCAGATCCAGACTTCGGCTGCGGAGGGTACGAGGGCAGAAAAGAGCCCTGCCTCCTGCTCGTTTACCATCCACACTCCAGAGATCCTCATGGCTGTAACTGATAAGGAGCTGATAAACAGCTCAGCTCCTTCAAGAACAGAAGCATTCCTGTAATGAGTGGCTGAGACCCCCAGGTACCAGCCATGGATACTGTGAGTCCTCGTGGCACCACATCCTAGTTCTTTAAAGCCAGACCTTTCCCTTGAAAACCTCAGCTTATTTCAAAGTGCTTTTATGTCTTTGTGATAGAGGGGATTTAAGCGCCTCAGGGTTTCTCAAGCCTCGATCCGGGCACAGTCACACCCCAATACTGCTGAAAAGCGGGGGAGAAGAACCCAAAAGAGATAAAACCTGATCACTGGAAGCAGGTTTGGGTGTAAAAATAAGGCTTTAGAAAGCCAGGTAAGTATCCCGGTGATCCTTGTAAATTTGGAAAGCCTGAGTACAGCTTGGGAAGGGAAGGACCCAGTTGTGGCTCTTTCTATGCAGCCACGTTGGGCTCCCTGTGAGCTAAAAAAAAAAAAACAAAAAAGGAAAAAAGCAAACACACAAAAACAGGCAAGAAAGGGAAAAGGCAGCGAGGTGAAATGCCTCCATCAGTGATGGCACTGTATGGGCATCTGGTCCCCGAAGACAGCACTGTTATCTCAGTGTAAGCTCTTTTTTCGATGTTATTCACCTATTCAAGAAGAGACATCTTATTGTCTAAAAGAAAGATGAAAACAAAGGTTGCTGTGCTCCAGGTTATTTTTCACACCACGGAAACATCCCACCGATGAAGCAGTGACTTTGTAGGAGCTGATAAATCAGGAGTCAAATGAAAGAATAAGGGTTTTTTTGTTTCCCCGGCCCTGTGATTTGATTTGATTGGAATTAGCTTCATTTGAATCTGACCCTTAGCAAAGCCCTTTTATATTCACCACAAGGTTTACCACAGGGCACTGCAACTTTCCCAGCTTTGAGACGTGACAGCATGAAGGGAGGTTATAAAAATATATGAGAATACTTTTTTAAAACATACAAAATATATGTGTAATAAAAATTTAAAAATATAAAAGCCTTTATCAAACCAAATTTAATGCTCTAGAAATAGGATCTTGTGTTTCCCCCAGACAAGAGAAAGCTACAGAATCTCTCCAGATGGGCCACACTGGGGACTTGTACTTGTGTGTGCGTCTGAGGGATGCAGAAAGAGAACCAAACTTGTGCTAATAAGCAGCTACTCAATATGCCTTGATGAGTCAGTGTATTCAGAGTCTATAGAGAGCAAAGTGTGCCGCAGCGAGAATGGGAGATGATTCCCCTCATATGAATTTGCCTAAGTACAGAATAAACATCTATTTTTTTTCCTGCTTTCCCCCTTTTTCTAAAGCCCAGCTGTCTGTTAATGCATATAATGATGGTCCCTCCAGGGACCAAGCCTGAATTCCCATTCATATGCAAAAATCCTAAGTGAGAAACTTTAGATTTGGCCCAAATAACAGTGTGCACTTCTCCCAGTGAAGGAAATTCCAGCTTGCCATATTTTTTCCTGCTTAGTGCATGCCAGCTGTCTAAAAAAAAAAAAAAAAAATGAGGGGGATGGTTAGTCCTGTGTATGGAGCCAGAGCTGGCAACAAGGAAAGGATGCTTCTGGCACACCCGTAATGCGCCGCCTCCACTTGGGGGCACGGAGCAAGGGAAAGCTGGGGGGGAAATTGTATTGCTCATATGGCCACGTTCCTGTTGAACACCAAACCTCCCCTGAGGGTGTTGTGTTGACCCTGTAAAAGGCAACGGCTGTGTCACAACAGGATGCATTTAGGGAGAGAGAGGGGGAAAACAAAGGTCTGAATATGACAGCAAAGGGGCTGAGGCAACTGGGAAAAACAGGTATTTGTGCAAAAGCAGCTCCTGAGTACTCTTTTTCAAGTGCACTGCTCAGTGCTTGCACACAGGTCAGCACTGCCTCCCTGAAGCCCTGCCTCAAGCTGCCCTCCAAGAGCCTGCCAAATGTTCATATTATGGGAAGCAGAGGCTTAGGAAGCTGCTTTTAGGCTTCACCAAACCATTTTGCTTTTAAAGGAGGCCTCTGGCATGGCAAGAGAGACCAAGCTAAGCAGAAAGAGCAAAGCCATGCTTTGCAGTGAAGTTTTGCTGGAGTCAAAGCATTAGAGCAAGTGCTGAGGCTCATCCCTGGGTGATGGGGATGGGGAAAGATCTCATTTTTGGGGAGAAATAGCTACAAAGAGCTGGATTGTTACTGGAAAACAAAACCCTCAGAATATTCCTCCTTTGGGAGGCTCAGGCATCTCTGCGGGGTTATTCTGGGGGGCTGTGTGGGTCACGTGTGACAGGCAAGTCATGTTTCATGCTGGAGACCTGCCTTGGGATCATGTGCTTTAGAGAGAGGAAGTGATTTAGGAGGAAGGCAGTCAGATTCATGGCGTTTTTCTCTTTCCCCAATAAAAAGAAAGGGTCAGGAGAGTATCCCTTTCCCACTGTCTCAAGACGAATCGGGGCTTTGCGGTGGTGAGGCAGCGGTGGTCTGCTAAGGCACAAGGGGATTAGGGCTGGCAGGGGGGTATGCTGAGCCTCACAGCTGGTGCAGGTGCATTTCCAGCCATAAGAAGTAGTAACAGTCCCGGTGGAAACATTCAGCTGCGGTAAGACCAGACAGAAATCTATTATCCTTGTGAGTGCAATGTCAATATTTACAGAGAGAGGTCAAAGAAGAGAGCTCTGCTCAGGAAATGTCAGCGCTGGAGAAGGAGGAGGCACTAGCAGCATTTGCATTTGTGCCGAAGCAATCCCTGAAAAACTGAGGAATATTTAGGAGGTTTTTGACTTCCATCCCTATTCACTCCATCTTTTTGTACCATTGCATCGTCTACTACAGCAGTTCAGGGCACACCTGCAATGCCTGGAAGCAATGCTGGATGCTTCCTCCTCCTTGGGGGTTACCAGCATGAATGTGAGTGGTGATCCAGTCATGGTGGCTGTAGGCAGCTTTCCTTATCTGCCATTAGTAGGGTCCTTTACAGAGAGGCAAAGACAAGAGGAACAGGAAAATAGCACAGAGCAAAGAACACAGGGTCCAAAAAATCATTCAGGCTGTGTGACGTTGTATTTCTTGTTCTTACTAAACTGCCTGTCCTCTCCCCATGGCTCTCCCTGCCCCTAACCCTGACCACTCCCTCGGGTTCTCCCTATTGGTCTCCTGGTACCCCAACTCCACCCATGTAGTCCATGTGCTCTCTCCGCCCCCCTCATCCCCAGATAAACCGAGGGTCGAGGCCATGTGACCCTCTCTCTGCGTGGGGGTAGCGCTCTCAGCATTGGGGCAGGAGCTCTCTCTGCCGTGGGTCAGCCCCTCTCTGCCTGGCCTGGACGTGCCATGTGCTGGCTCCCGACTTCTGGGAGCCAGCACATTGGCCAGCGCCAGGCTCCTGGGGGCCACGGAATAAAGACCTTCTCCAGCCCCATGCTAAGAGCCTTCTCGCCTCATTTATCACCCATCTCTGTTGCGGAGCCACAGTCGGCCGGAGCAAGTGAGGGGCAGCCTGGAAGAGGCCACGGGACGCAGCGCGGCTGCTCTCCCTAAGAGACCCCCACAGCGCTCTCCGGGCAGGCTGTGGCATGCCACACCAACGCAAGAAACTACAAACCGCAACAAGGCTGAGCCAGGTTGCTACCTGCAACTAAAAACCCAGCAGGTGAGATAGGATTATTGATTTAGATAAGGGACCTCAGAATATTTTTCTGCAGTCTTTTTCTTAGGGTGGAAAGTGCTCAAAATGGGTTTAATCCCCCTTGCTCAGTATTATTAGCACAGGAGTGCTACTGCTATTGCTGGTAGCACAGGAGTTCCTGGGCCCTCTTAAGTGAAGACCAAAGAGGCTTTGTGTGAGCATGAAAGGGGCAGGTAGAAGAAGCACAGGCAAGAACACAGCCTCAAAAACAGCTTTTTGCCAGCATATGCAGTTGCTGCCCACAGATGTTGCCCATGGGAATGACAGGACCCCCAGGTGATGCTTCCAGGTGTGGGAGGACAAGGGAGCCTCACCAGCCCGCACAGCAGGTATCCAGCCTTGTGGCTGATGGGGGGATTGGGTGTTTCCCCATAAAAGTACTTTTTTCACTAGGGAAGGAGGCTTGAGACATCCCAGAAAAGCTGAAAAACTCCCATGCATTTCCCAAGTGGAAAAATGCCTCTTGCCAAAGGCTTCAATTCCTTCCTCCATCACTGGGCTGAGATTTTGCCTGTGACTATTTATGCTCAATGAAAAAACCTCAGGGGCTGGAGGCCTGTGAGGATGTGGGATGTGCCTAGTTCTGGTTTTCACTGGTATTAACATGTACACAGCCAAACAGATGGGAAACCATCCGGTGAGATAGAGCCAGTGATGTAAATAAACATCAGAAACCTCTCACTGCTTGCTTAGGCACTGGTTGCTTTGTCCACATTGGACTGGGCCCAGAGGCAGGAGATCTGGGGAGCTGAGGAGGTTGAAAGTGGGAATTTCCCTGCCACAGCACTGAGTTCAGAGGATAGCGCAGTCCTGTGGGGTGCAGAGCATCCCATATATCTGTCCCATGTGCCTGAGAGGGCAAAGAACACCTCTGTGGCATGGAGAAAGAAATTTTGGGCTTTCCAGCTCCCATCAGAGTAAATGTTTTTGCATTTGAGTGGGATAATTTGGAGCTGTTTCTCTGCTGGCCATTTCACTCCAAACAGTTTAATTAAAAAACCAAGAATTCTGGCAGGTTTATGCTGTTTGGTATTTAAAGCCAGATGATATGGATTTATTCTGCATAGGATCTTGTGATTTGTTCTGTCTGCAGTGTCAGACAGCTGTAATTGAGTTGATATTGCTACTGATTAGGAAAAATAACACCATGTTCCTACCACCTGAGCACGAAGAAGGACATCGCCTTGGGCACGCACGTGTGTGTGCCACCGGAGTTCCCTGCAGCCAACAAAATACCCAGTGCCATCTCTGGGAAAATTAGGCCCCGCTAGCAGCGCCCCTCGTTCCTAGCCAGTCTGCAGACGCCTGGGCTGTCTCCCAGCTTGCCTCAGCGCCCTGGCAAAAGCAAAGTTTCTTTCGGTGTGGTAATTCCCGTTGCCCTCTGGAGATGCCCGGCCGGCCCCGCTCCCGGCTGTCCCGCTGCCGGGCCCCGCGGGGCCGCTCACAGGCGGGGCCGGCCCGGGCAAACCGGGGCAAAACGTGACCAACCGGGGCCGTCTCCTCCCTTCTGCCCCCGCTGTCCCCGCCGGGATCCTCAGGACTGCTGGTCATCGGTCGGTGCTGCCTCTGCTGCCGCTGCGTGGCGTCGTGGGTGGGTTGTCAGTCACGGCCTGGCTCCCGCCCGTTCTCCTGGGAAGAAATGGGACCTTTCTGGTGTCTCATCCCTGTTTCTCCCGCCCCTCCTGGATGTGGATGTGCAGCACGAGGGAGCTGCTGCCAGTAGCACCGGTGAGGGGCGAGGAAGAGCTGTCCGTGCTCGGGAAGCAGCAGGGTTTGGAGGGGCTGCAGCCCCAGGGGCTCTCTGGGCTGTGCTGTGCCTCAGGGAGCTCTGACTGTCCCACCTTACTCCCTGTGTGGGGACAGACAGACGGACAGAGGAGGAGCCCCAGCCACACCAGGAGCCACTGGTGCCTGAGAGATCCACCGTGGGCTGTGGAATGCCCAGGAAAAAGCTGGGCTGCCTGCACTGTGTGTGGCTGGGGACAGCCGTGCCTGCCCCCATGCAGAGACTTTGAACAGATGACAGCAGCCACACCACAGGGCTGGGGATGACACCAGAGCTGTGGCCTGCGAGCAGCACTCAGAACATTGGCAAGGTAAAACCTGTCGGTTGAGAAGAGTTTAAGAATTGAAATAAACAAAATCATAACAACAAAAATAATAGTAATAATAGTAACAGTAAGAGAGGAATAAGAGTCAAGCAACACAAGTGATGGACAATGCAGTTGCTCACCACCCACTGACCGATGCTCAGCCAGTCCCTGAGTGGAAATCAGCACCTCCTAGCCAACTGTCCCTAGTTTATATACTGAACATGATGGTCCATGGTATGAAATATTCCTTTGGGCAGTACAGGTCAGTTGCCCTGACTGCTTCCTCCTGGTTTCTTGTGATTCCTCTTGTCAGGAAAATCCACAAACGCCAGAGGTTTATGTCCAAAAAGGAGACAGAGGAGTCCTTCAACTTGTCCTAGGTTACAATGGAGGATGTGCCCAAAACTATGTATTCTATCACCATCTTCATAAGCTGTTAAAAACTGGTGGGGCAATGTTCCCCATCTTCTTCATGACTCCTCCCTGATAAACTCTGGGGATGTCTTCTGTTAGTGGGCCAGCTGTTGAAACCAGGAGGGGCAGTGTTCTTATCTCTCCCATGACCCATCCTCCCTCCAGGGGGTATCTTCTGTTAATGGCCCATCTAGTCTCACCTCCTGACTGATAAAATTACATCATCCCATTGTGAGATGTTCTGCACAGAGGGAGGAACTAAGCATTCCCACCTGGATATAATCTGAGATTTCAAACAACACAAGCAGCCTTTTTCCACTGAATTCCCAGAGGAAGACCAGACCCTGCTACACCACCACTGAACCATCAGAGGAAGACTGGGCCCTTCTACAGGATCACTGCTTCAACAGAACCATCACTCCAGGAGGACTGCAGCCACCATTTAATTGGACTGCTACTGACCCCCTGACCATCAGGGGGTCAGGTTGATTTCTGACTCTATCAGTGGGGTTTTTTTATACTGTTGCATTTCTTTTATTGTTCCTATTAAATTGTATTTCTGACTTGGACTCTCTCAGCGGTTTGCTTTCCCCTACCAGTGCATAACCCCTACCAGGGACTCCTGTGACCTCAAGTAACC
>VZRQ01006102.1:3891-36797 GCA_013397975.1 Machaerirhynchus nigripectus | reverse complement strand
TGTTAAATGGTCTGTCATTTTTCTTTAATTCTTTAAATGGTCTGTCATCTTTACTCCCACAGCAAGGTAGAAAACTATGATTGTGCTGAAAGTTTCCGTAACCCCTTCGTAAAAAAAATTAATGCTCTGTCTTTTAAAAAGGAGAACAGAATGGATCAAAATCTACTTGATCCAAATTCTTGAAACCATAATTAAAGGGATGAGAACTTTGAAGGTATTGATGCACAGACTGTCTATGAAGGGCCTGGAGAAGCAGCAGACAAAAGCAAGTCTATTGATCTACTGCCAGTAGTATTAAAAGTGCTCCCCAAGATCTGTAAATCCTTAGTAAAAATGTGGATGGGTCCCAACAAAGCCCCATAGGATAAAACCAATCAGGCACTAAAAAACAAAGCCATTCCAAGAGCTGAATAAAAGGTTGTCATGTGATTTGCTCTCAACAGAAAGCAGCGCGCAACGAAAACACCATGGATGGCCATTCTCCACCAAAAAACTAAACTAATTCCAGTCTTGTTGAGTCTACCTTTGCCTTCTCTTCCACCTGGTTGCTACTCTGCAGAACTTCATGACTTTGATGCAGCTCCATGTTGTCACACATGTCACTCATTACTTCTTTTGAGTTACATCTTGGTTCTTTTAATTTATTTTACAAACAGATTTTTCTCTAAAGCACCCAAAGGTGAGAAGAACTTTCCAAACCCCCCAGATCCTCACTAAGTCCACATGGGCTTCCTCTCCAAACTTCTGCCACTTCCTCCAATCCCCCCGAGCAGCACTGAAAACCAACTGCTGCCACACAGAGCAATCAAAAGTACAGTCAAGGTTGTTTTCTTTCCAAAGAGACTCTCTGCTGCTCAGGAAAACCTCCAGAACCTTGCATAGCTGGCAGCAGGGAGAGGGATGACACAAGCAATTAGCATCACAGACAAGGATCTCCAGCACGTTCTGGTGCCAAGCGCACTTATCGGAGAGTCCCTAAGCAAGACGTCCTCGGGAGCAATCGCACAGAGATTGACTGAGGCCCTCCATACCCCTATTAATGAGGTTAATTAAAAACTGTGTAACCAGCAGGGGGACTAAAGGGTGTGAAAATAACTCAAAAGGGCCATCTCCCCTCTTCCCTTCCCAGGGAAGGTGTTACCCAGCCTGGTTTTCCTCTTTCTGCAGGAGGATGACCAAAGGTCCTGCATCCAACAGTGGTTTTAGACCACACCTCATCCCAGAAAAAAGCATCCCCCACCTCCAAGGCATCCAAACTCCTCCTAAAGCAGCCCTCACCCTGCAAGACCCAGCCTCCCAACTCCAAAAAAGGTCAATACATCACCCAAATTCACAAACGATGGTCTGCTGCCAACAGGATGAATATGTAAAGAGATTTGGGGAGGGGAAAGCAGAAAGAAAAGAGGGGAAATGGGTTTTAAATCAACACAATTAATGGGTTTGGTATTTGTTCATATGTTAGATTAGTAGACTCAGAGGCAATTAAGCATCCTTGATATGAGGATGCCCTGTGGCAAAGCTTACCCTGATTCTCCTGCCACTTAAGAGCTTGGGATTGAAGGGAGGGAAGAAATTCCACTATTTTTTGTCAGCTTTTTTATTATTTTGTGCTAAAAGAAGATATTTCTAAAGTTTGCTTAACTTGTTAAGACACTAATTTCAAACTAATTCTTTGAATTTATCACTTTCCTTTAGAAAATGGAATTTTAAGTAACTAAGAAGAAACTAATAGCTGTGTATGAAAGAAGAACATTAGAGAGAAATTAAACTCTCCACCTTATTTTGCCTACACTGATTTATTTTCTGTTTTTCACCCCAACCCAAGGCGATATTCTTCTAACAATATTTAGTGGAACCTATAATGGAAAGAAGCGTTTCTTCAAGCATTAAATCATCTGAGGATACTTAAACTGACCTTTCATACATATTAGAACCTATAAAAAAAAATCTCATCCCTTCACATACTGCTGACTTCGTTTTCGTTGCTGTTGTCAGTATCTCATGGACCTTTCTACGCATGTGACAAAAACCCATTCCAAAGCCACTGAAGCACAAATTTGGGGATGGATTTGAAATACAGCTGAGGTTATCTCCTAGCTTTGATCACTCGAGCACAGCTCTCCCTCCAATTTGGTATTGCTTAATCTCCACCACCATCCTAACGCTGTTTTTCACCCAAACACTCATTTCCTACTCTTTCCATAATTAAGGTTGTAATGGAACAGCCTGGCAGCACTTAATGCTGTTTTTATTAATGCTGTAATGACTCGAGCTACAAGATATTGAGCCATTTTCATGTTTTTGCAAACGAGGGTAAGGGTTCCCCCCGCTGCTGCAGGGTTTCTTGTTCTCCATATTCCTATTCAATGGAACATTTCGATTCCAGGGCAACACAGGCATTCCTAAGGAAGGCACAGCCCTGCAGACTTGTCACTCGAACTATATAGTCTGGGCACAGGGAAAGAATTTTTCAAAACTAATTATATCATAGCCTTCATTTTTTCTGTAGTCCAATTGGGTCCCAGTTAAGGGGTCCTGACTTTCTAAGAGAGCACCAGCTCTTTATCCACTGACTACAAACCCCTTTAAATAAACACCTCTATTTTTAAGCCACTCAAGGCACTGACAATATTTGTAAGACACTGACCCAACATCTTGTTGTTATGCTGAGAGCTACTTAGTGGCATCTCTTTTGGTCAGTAGTAACAATATTTTCTTTAAGGAAACTTTGAAGTGGTTTCAGGCAAGTTACAAGACATATTAAAAATGACACGCCATCTGCTTCCCAATGTGATGTTTTGCATTGTGTAACTAAACCAATTTAAGAACTGAAGTCTATTTGACATCTAATTAGTCTGTTTGGTAGCCTGATCACTTGTAGATGTTCTGGAGGGAAAGAAGCACTCTAACAATCTTGATCTTTTTTTTAAAAAAGACAACAATTAAAAATAATTAGTCACAGAACTGCTTTTCCTTCCTAAATATTTTCTTTTTTCCCATTTAGGAATCAAGACATATGTTTCTGCCATGCTACCATCTATTTCTGGTAGAATGTAAATCTAACCATCCTTTTCTGGGTACCACAATCACAGAGCTCTACCAGAGCCCTGGAAAAGGAAGAAGAACATTCCATGGGCTGCAGAATCAAAGGATCAATCATCAGCACCCAACACCACATGGCGCCGTGCCAGGTCATCCCTTTGCTGGCTCAAGTCAATGGTATTCCCCAGGAAATGCGTGGTTACCTCAGGAGTGATTTATCCTGGCAGGGGAGGACTAGGGGATAGAAGTGGTAGGTGCAATCCAAACAGAAACAAAACAGCTCATACCAGAGCATTTAAAATTCAAAGTCTACACTCCAGCTTCCAGGCTGCTGCAGCTTCCTCACAGGCTAATCCAGCACAAGGGGGAAGACTGCAGATAGCAAAATAACAAAGCAGGCCAAACTCAAAATCAGAACCTGTTGCGATCTGCCCACCATGGATGGGGATGTTCAGATTCACCTACCCCCTGGGAAGGCACAGGGAGAAATAATTAAAGAGCATTTTACTCGGGACAACCTGTATGGCGGTCATACCACGGAGAAATGACTGTTTTTCACGAATGAGTGGGTGATGGAGAGGGAAGGGCACACAGCATCTCCAGAAGTGTTTCAAATATGCCTTGTAGAAAGCAAAGAAGACAATTTCCAGTGCTGCAGACCCACTGCATGCTCCAAATGTGGACACACGCCAGAAGACCAGTGAGAAAATTTGATTCCAGCATCAGCCATGAACAACGGCATTGCAGCAGCACATTGCATTGCTCCACACACCATCCCCCCAGAAAAAAATCCAGTGGTTTTAACCCATGACATTTGTGCCAGGTACATTCACACCCTGATGGATCAGCTGGGGAAGTTAATGACATTATCTCAAGCCTGTCCCAGGAGCAGCCACGTCCATCCCACCTCCCTTTAGAGACAACCCCATCTTCAGCAATCTTTGCCCATAACTCACACCTGCTGCAAGCCCCAAACCTGCTTGGAGCTATTTTGTATAGGGAGGGAAAATGCGTGAGTGAAAATTACAATTAGGTACAGGTAACAGTCGGAGGGAGGGTCAGATCAGGTCACTCCCAGAGGATGTTATACCTGGAACAACAGCTTTGTAACCTTCATCACCTCCTACAATGAAATATGACCACTCTTCTGGCCCATCTTGTTTTCCAAGTTTTATTTTCTATTGTTCTGTGCTAAGCAACTGCCTGCCCTTATCAGCACTGTCCCGGAGTCACTTGTTTTCCTGTTACCTTCCCTGGTATCACTCCAGTTTTTCAGCCACCCCTGGACAGGCCTTTGGAAGATGTGATGAGTTTGGTAGCCTGATCTAATTGCCGCCTTCCCGAAACAAGTCAGAAAGAGAAGAAAGAAGTGGGGAAAAAAAAAGATCATTTCAGCTAGTTAAACATGCTGCTACCCAAAAAAAAAAAGAGTTGGAAGGAGACGGGGGGAATTTGCTAACTTTCACTGAGCAGCAGAGCAGGGCTGCTTTCAATGTGCCATATTGACTTACCGCTGCTGGAGGCACAATAAAGGCAGCCCTTGGAGTCAATGCGGGCTCCCGCGGCTCTGTGTAAACTCCGCTTAAAATGTATTTCAAGGAACTTGATCTATTGACATGGCAACTGTGAAAACTTGAGGCCATTTGAAATTTAAATAGCATTTCCACCCCTCTGTAAATGCCAGCCGCGGGGTGGGCCCCACGGCCCTTGTGTGGAAAATGCTTTCTCTGGAAGACATCTCCCCCAACAGAATGCCTCCAGACACAACTGCTCTCCTCAAAAGCAGCCAGCACAACTGATTGGGACCCCTTTTTGATGCAAATTCATATTATTCTGTTGGGGAACAGCAGGTGTTCAGCCATGCTTTCCTTTAGAAAAATTAGGACCTTGCTTGCTCCCCCTCCTTGCACTTGGTTCCCGGTTAGCTTCAATGGTTCTCACCCTCGGCACACACTTGGGTGCCTCCTGGGCTGGGAAATACAAGTCAGCACTACCGAGGAATGGGGCAGTGTGTCCTACAAATCAGTGAACATCACCTTTATTAAACACGACAAATGCCTGCAGAAGAGCGCCCCGAGTCTTCCCGCTGTGGTGAGCACACGTCCTCTTTCCAATGGCATGGCCACTGAGACCCAGTGTGACACAACGTGAGGTTAAAATACAGGGGAAGCATTTCACAATCAATATTTTGTTTGACTTTTGGAGCTGGGCTGCCAGGGGCCTTACCAGCAATCACGCCCCATAAGTAACTTACTGCAGCTTTAGGAAGGGAAATAACTCCTTGCTGAGTATCACAACATCACTGTGGTCCATATAAGAGACATGTGAAATTGGCTGCCCACACAGGGAGCACAAAGTAGCCCCAGGAAGGTGCCAGGGGATAGTTGTGTTGTGGAAGTTTGCATGTCACTCAATGAAAAGGCCTGTATTAAAGTAGTATCAAAGGGTCTGAAACAGCATGAAGCTCTCACAGTGGTAGGAACCATCAAACAATGCGTTGATGTGGTGCTTAGAGACATCTGGTGGGCCTGGCAATACTGGGTTAAGGGTTGGACTCAACAATCTTGAAGGTGTTTTCCAGCCTTAATGATTCTATGATTCCACAGAGCTGCTCCTGCCCTTCCCCCCTCTCTGCCCTGCCACCTTGTCATTCGCAATTTAATTTGAGAAGAAACAATGGAAAGGGAGAGCAATAGAAATAAGAACAGAAATCCACAAGACACGCAGATAATGTGGTTTTATACAGGCACGATGAATAGAGTTCATTGGGTTTGGAAAGTTCCCTTATCCTGTGGAATTTTATCTCCAGGATTCTCTGAATTATCTGAGTAAATCTAAAGGGCTTTTTCCTGGTATGTGTGAATACCAGCGCTCTGTAGGATCCTTGGAGCCTTAAAGAACAATTAGAAGGAAGAAGATGCATCTTCATGGACCCGTTTAAGGAGCACTGAAAGGGCTGCTGTGGATGCCCACAGCAGAGCCAGTTAAATGGAGGATTAAGGCTGGCATGGTCCAAGTGAGGACCAAAGCACCACATCACCTGAGTGACTGGGGATGGAGCTTGAAAGATGAGGAAAAGGAGTTTAAAAACAGACTGTGTTATCCTGGGGATGGAGGACATGTTGGAGGGGAAAAGGAAAGACTGGGAGATGCTGAAAGACGTGAGGGCTGGCTGGAGTGTTGGTGGGTGGAGAAGAAAGGCCAAAGGAACAGATGCCAGGAGCCTCGACATCAGAGAGCATATACCACGTGTCCATCACTACAACTTACTTTAAAAACTAAAAACTAAGAAAAAACAGCAAAAAAGGGTGGAAATTTATGCCTGACATCTTCTACTCAAGCTTCAACTCAAACCTGTTATTTGCAGTTGAAGGCACATATTAAAAAAGTTACACAACCAATATTTCATCTGACCACTTTAGAAAATACTGTCACCTGTCCTCCTCACTAATAAAAAAAGGAGAAGAGTGATAAACCAAAGTGAATTTATTTCAGCTCTTCAAAGTCAAAACAAATCATGAAACCTGTGGGAATATTAGGCTAGCTTAAAAATCCTAATTTGAGACCCGTTTATTTAAGCACAATGTTAAGATAGACATCTGAAGTTATGAAATCACAAGACACCTCCAGCAAATTTGCCACTTTTTATGGCCAATAATGATCACTGTCTCTATTACAGGCTCCAGTTAGGACTCTGTTATGCTGGGCTCTTTATAAAATACAATCCACACCATTAAAAATCTACCTGGCTCTCTTACAGCAGTTGGATGATACAAAGAAGAATAGCTAATAATGATCTGAAAGAAGGTTTGAAAGTCTTCTTCATGTTTCTTTTTACAGAATATTTTAATCAAACAGACCATTACTCAGTGGTTATAGCTGCAATGCTTTTTTTCTATTTTCATATATGTATATATATAGACATACGCACATATAGATATATATAAATTTTTCCTTCGTTTGTAAAAAGCTCAGGCAGGTCCTCTTTGGAGCAGCTTGATGTAGATAGACAAGCAGAGCCCACAGAAGCAGTCCCAGAGCAGTTTAGCAGAGATGTAGAGCACAGGCTGAGGAATTCATCCACCAAGAGCTGCTCACAGCACTAACACTGAAGCGACAATCAGATGTTCAGTAGTGAAAGCTGAGATGCTTTTCCTTTCTTCTCAGCCATAGAGGCATACAGCAAAAGCAGGAACATGCTGATGCAAACTAACTAGTTTTAAACTGTATCAAACTTTCAGCTCTTATTTTCCACCAAGCAATCAAGGTCCACTCATCCACAGCTCCACTTGAAACTATTCTTAGTGCAGCAAGACCCATCTCTGTAATGCCACAGCACTTCTCAAATGAGAAGAAAAAGGTAAAAAAAGAAGTAAAAAAAAATATTGAGGACATACAAAGAGTTATATTGCTAATACTCTTCAAGTTGAATGGATATACAGCATTTTCAGGAACACCCTGGTCTGCCAGGAGCATGGCTTCTCCTGTGACCAGCATGCATGGAAAGGATGCAGGAAGAAATCCAGATTGCCAGAGAGAAACCTGGGAAATAAACGCAATATTGAAAGAAGAGGTTTTACAATAAATGCAAAAAAATGTGGGAAAAATACTTGTGTTCCCATCATTTCATATGCCTGGCTAAATATCCTTTAACAAATTAAAAGAGACGCGCTGAATTAAAGTCAATGTCAAAGCACAATGCCTGACATTTGTTTTTCAAAAATTAGCTGTTGGCAGCATCTAAAATGCACTGTCACACCAGAATTACAGCCATATAATTCACTTTTTAGCTGCTCAGAAAGAAGGATAACAAAAATGTATTGGCCAGTCACACCATGGTTCATATTAACAACATTCCCAACATCTGAAGTTGCTTCATTCCGCCTTTGGCAAAAGTTTAGAGTTTCATTCTTGAAGTTGTACAATAGATACTTTTGATTTGTGACTGAATGGAAGATTATAATCAACCTTGGGACATTCACTCACTCATGGAATAAAGCCACTCATTCCACTATAAATATTTATCATTTTCCCCACATTTGTTAGTATAATTAAAGAGAATGAAATTCAATGCAACAGTTGGGGGAGGGAGGGAAGTAAAACCTGTTATTTACAGTGTCCTCTAAAATTAAATGTATAGACATTAATTGCTTATTACACACACTGTTACTCAACTAGCACCACACAGAGAAAACTGAGCCAAGGAGAAGAGTCTGCTGCTTAGAAACACCCCGCAATGATTTGTCCCAACCGGTCATTCAGACAAGAACAGGCACGGGGCATCTTTCCCACTTCCATCTGCGCCAGCAACAAATCCAAGATGCCGCGGCAGCAGCGCGGTGTCGTTTTACACCGCAGCACCCCCGTGAGTGACTGCGCAGTGTCAGGTGCCACCAGCCCGATTTAGGAGTGTTTTATACCGCTGCAGCCCAAGATAAATTCAACTGGCCCCGTTATCACTATATATAAACCACCTACGAGCACCTGGCAGGAACACAAGGGCATAGAGGTAGGGAAGTGCGGGTTGTTCCAGCCCCATCCTTGCTGCTGCTCCTCTTGGAGGGGAAAAAAAAAAAATAAAAGAAACCAAAATATGCACCCATCACCTGGGTACTAAATTTGGAAGGTAAACAAGCACCTTGCCACAAGCTCAGAAATTCAAAATTTACACTGCAGTACCCAAGGAGAAGCTCCAGTTTTCAAAAGGGTCAAATATTTGGAGGTTTTTAAAGCTTCTCTTCAGCGAGAAGAAGGGAGATATTATTCTGGTTCCATCGCCTATTCCTTCCTTCTTTAATAATACATGGTTCTGTTAAAAAGGGCAGAGCACTATTTTTAGACTATCCCATAACATATAAGAAAGCATCAGCTAGGGGATTTTTTTTAAGCCTGCTACTGCAAAGGTTTGGGAGTCTGGAAAAATGGGGCACAGGTCGGAGTTGGTCTCAGGTTGCAGGGAAAGATTGGCAGGTTAAGGTGAGAAAACACGGAAAAAGTGTCTAGCTTTCTTCAACAATTCTCAAACCTGAGATGCACCGGCAGAAAAGTAGGGAGAGAAAGAAAGAAAGAAAACAAAACCACTGAAGTGCTATTGCTTGGAAACCACCTTAATGAAAGCCACTGCAGAGTGTAAGGTACTGAACATACCCTGACAGGGAAAACAGGCAAAGAAAATCCACATAGCCACTTCTACCTGCCCTCCGCCACAGAAACAGCTGGATAATAACAATTTCACAGCTCAAGATGTTTGCAGGATCCAACACCTCTCCGAATCTAAAGACACAAGGAAACCCTTCTGGAAGCATCAGCTTTGAGGCAGGAAGATCCTTCTTTACTGCTACTGCAAAGGACAAAGGGCTTATTGGAATTAAGGGATGTCTTAGTCCCTTCTCAATGAAATACTGGTTCTTCTTATTTGCCTTGTTATAAATAGGCTTAGATTTCTTTTTTTTTCTCTCCTCTCTTTTCAACATGGGAACACAGCGCAGAGATGGCTTCTAAAGGATGATGCCTATGAAGAGAAGAAAAAAGGGGAGGAAGGGGAGGAGAAAAAAGAAGAGATGGGAGGGGGGGGAAGGAAAAAAAATTAAAAAGGAAAAAAAAGGAAAAGTATTTTTGCCTTTTGGCAGTGAAACTGAACTCCTGAGTCAGGATTTGATAAGCAATGCTGAGTTCAACTGATAAAGCCCTGACACCGGGCAGAAATGCAGGGCATTTGGACACCAGGCTCTTCTACAGCAGGATCACATCCAAAACAATACACGTGGAAAAGGTCACTGATCCAACCTTTACTCATTAAATCCTTCCCAGAGCCCAGCATAGTTTGCTTACTGGATATAATGGCATCCCTCAAAAATGCGTGACACCTGAGCCTTAAAGCAGATCTCCGAACCCAAAAAATAAATGCCAAGCCAGAGGCAGCTACATCTGCCAAGGGACATTTTGCTCATATAAACCCAGATGCATATTAAACCTGCTCTGTTGCATAACTGGTTCCATCCAGCACTCCAGGTCTACCTGGATGTAATCTCGTACCTTCACAGGGAATGTCACTTGTTTCTTGACCACAAAAACAGTGAGAAGCTAAAAAACAGTCACTGAATGATTTGGGTTGGAGATGGTCTCATCTTTGGGAAGCCCAATGGCAAATGGATAAATCAAACAAGAAAAGAAAAAACAAACCAAAACCAACCCAAGCCTAAAACTTGAATTACTGCTCTCTAGCCCCAGTATCTAAAAAAACCCACCAACCTACTGTGCACTGTTCACACAGCCAAGCTGTCATGAGATTTGTATCCTAATCCCACCTTTATTCTTTTCACGCCATGCATTATTTTTTAAAAGAAATCTGAGTTCAATGGGCCCAGCCTTTATAAAGCATGAGGAGAAGGTTATCATGCTCTTCCATAAACGCCTGAAGGGACCCAACCATGTGCTACCCCTTTGGACCAGCAAAGCTTTATTCCTGAGCATCCTGCCCTGTCAGCTGGAGCATTTGGAGGTATCAGGGCAGCATAGTGGCCCTTCCAAGAGCTTACACACATATTTGCTGAGCCTCCAGCCCAGAAAAACCCTTTTTTTTTTTTTCACTTCCTTATGTGGCAACTCCCAGTATGTACCCCTGCTGCGTTCAGCCTAAACTGGGAGTCCAGCTAATCACCTGGACCCCACCAAATTCACCCGCAGGAGCAACAGTCAGGGACAGGGGCTCAGCTTTCTGAATTTTTCTGTGTCCTCTGATCCCTCCTCCAATGCCTGCTGTTGCAGCACGGGGATGGGAAGAGCCCCCCATTAATCACTCCTCGTTTCAGAGAGAACATATTCTTCTGCCATGAGAAGCTACTCTGCGACCAAGGAAACACCACTGTGACAGCCTTCACCTGCTAAAGAGCAGGGAGAGCTCTGCCCTCTCCCCCTTCTCCCCGAGCAGCAAGATTTCCATACCGTAGATCCGCTTAAGAGCCACCACTGCTCCTCACCCCCGGGGAGACTTAGAGAGCCTCAGCAGGGATACGTGCAAAATCCTCATCAGCTGATCAAAAGATTTGCTTACTACCACCCCTTACATAACCAGCAGCATCCTAATTACCCAGCTAAACGTAATGAATTCAACTCGCCTTGGCTTCACACACTTTCACTAGGTACAAATTAAGGCACCGGGCAACTCACCCCATAGCACTTCAGTGAGAGCTGCAGAGTTTGGGGAGGTGGAAATGCTGGGTGAAACTGTCCAAGTCTGCAACTGAAACGTTAACCTAGATCAGGACCAGCAAAACCTGAGTATTCCCAAAGGAAAGTCCCATTTACTGCTCGGGGTGGGGTTTTCCAGTGCTTTTTGCTCAGCCAGAGATGGAGAAGCAACAGAACAGCTGCAGCAGAGGAGTAGATGGATTTTTTTTTTTCCTGTTGGTCCAGTTCCCTATCGCACTGTAAGTAATCTTTGCTTTCATCAGCAAGAATGCTTGCAATGACTGCAGAGTGTAACCCAAATTTTCTCTGTTGGGTCCCTCTACCCTGACTTAACATCTATATTAAGCCTATTTTCTACCCTCGGTTTTCAGCTTTGGTTGTTGTGTTGGGTTTTTTGTTGGTTTTTTTTTTTTAACTGAAGCTCACTGTACTCCATCTGAGCCTTGCACGTAATGAAGTAAACAGCACCACAATGCATTCCTCAGCACAAGCTGAAGCACTAAATAGCTGCCTGGAGTCTGAGGCCGAAGCAGCTGGGTGTTGGATTACAAACGCAAAACAAATGCCAAGGCATGGCCGTAATATGTGAGATACATTGATGACCTACTGTGCTTAAATAACTCCTTGGAAAGCAGACCGGCCACTCAAAACGGGTTTTTACACCTGAGAGGGAGAAGAGAAAGCGATTTGTGCTGATAACGCAGATTTGAAAAATAAGAAGGAAAATTTTAGCAGGTATAAAAATCACCCTGGCGAGAGGGGGTGGGGGGAAACTCAGCCCAGCGCAGTCGGCACGCTGGGAGGGACAGCATTTCATGCTTCTGAAACATTTCCAAAGGGTGAAATCCCTCCCCACCGACGCCAAGAGCAAGGCTCTCACTCAACACAGCCAGGCAGAGGATTTCCGAGGTCGATCACAGCAATCTGAGCCCCCTCAGATCCTTGTTTTCCTGCCTGGAGCGGAGCAGTGCTTTCCGAAGCACGTGGAGTCCCCAGCAAATATCCCCAGCCACAGTCCACATGGCATTTTGAAGCAGTGTATCAGCATACCACGATCCCAAGTACCCCCAATGAAGTTCTCCTGGGAGTTTGCTGAGTGCCTTTGGGTTCCAGACAAGGTATGTAGGGTCTCTGACCCCGTGCACAGCAGGATGAAATGGGGTGTTTTCATTCAAACCACAAAATAAATTAAGACAGAGTAGTTAAAGAGTAAAATTTCCCCAAAATTGTGTTTTTACCACAAGGTAACAATTGCACGATAGCTCTACCACTCTGAAACCATCAGCAAGGCAACGCAGGGGGGTTCTCACCCACAGTTAAGCGAGGTCCTGGAAGGTCACCTAACCATGTCACCACAAACACTATGCCTGTCTCATCCTCAGCAAACTTCACAGCACAGGAAGGAGGACGCAGGTTCTTGCCTTCCCACCACAACACGCCTACTTGGGTGCTGTCACAGCTCCCCATCACCTGGTCTTCCCCAAAATCAGAGCATGGCCTAGTTTAAAGCTGTTGTTTAAAGCCACGTGTTGTTGGACCACAAGCAACACTTCAAAACCTTCGTTTGATGCTGCAGAGTCAGCTGTGGGAGCCTGCACCGTACAGCTGCCACTCTGCAACAAGAAATGAGCTGCCAACACTCCCAGGATCCCACTTTTGCTAAAGTGCATCAAAATGGAAGCAAGTCTTTGGCCAAGACTGTAAAGGAGCTGTAGCACTTCCAAGGTTTTCTGTGGAGTGACAGAGGGGCTAGCATCCACCTCCTCTTCCGCTTTTAAATGCTATGTTCAGTGCAGACAGGAACATCTCAGTCTACAAAGACTATTTCAAAGTGGTTTTAAGGAGTCAAAACTTCTTTTGTATCTCAGCAGCAGTTGGGATGTAACCAGCAGCATTTCCCCCATTCTGTCACCTTCTTGGTCAACTGGTTGGAGCAAGTTACAGACTCTTGAATACAACACTTTAAAGCACTTGGAGATTTTTCCTTCATGAGATTGTGGAAAAGATCCCCCTTATGTTCAAATAGCATAGAAATCCTAGCATGGTTTGGGTTGGAAGGGACCTTAAAGATCATCTGTTTCCAATCCCCCTGCCATGGGCAGGGACAGCTTCCACTAGACCAGGTTGCTCAAAACGCCATCCAACTTGGCCTTTTCTGGGCAACCTGTTCCAGTGCCTCATCATCCTCACAGGGAAGAATTTCTGCCCAATATCCAATCTAAACCTACTCTCTCTCATTTTGAAACCATTCCCCCTTCTCCTATCATTATATGTCCTTGTAAAAAGACCCTCTCCAGATTTCTTGTAGGGCACCTTCAGATACTGAAGGTCATGCCGGAGCCTTCTCCAGGCTGAATAATCCCAACTCTCTCAGAATTTCCTCAAAGGAGACGTGTTCCATCCCTTTAATCATCTTTGTGACCCTATCTAAACTGCTAAATATCCCTGAGAGCATGGCATTAAAGCTGAATTCATTCAGTAGATCACCTCAGACAGTGGTGGCAAGGCTGTGCCTGGACTTGGCTGCTCCTGGACAGAGTAGCTGTATCCAGCTGACCTGGGTGGGTACCTGGCAGCAGACAACAAGCAAGTGCAGCAAGAAAACAAGAACAAAATTCCTATCTGGGTGTGCCTGATTGAAAACCTGATGGATTAAGAGGCAACTCAGGGAGAGAGATAAATTTAAGGAGTCAAAAAGGACACATGCTTCACAAACAAGAATTTGGCTCTCTCCATTTTGCTTGATGATAATATTCCTCGCAGTGAAAGATGGGAGATGCTGCTGGGAGGATTTCTGACAAGGCATCCAAGAGAAGAATAACTCAGAAACCTCTGTGGCTGTCCTGTGCTCAGTCCCCATCCAGCCCACCACCCCTGCCCCAGACGCTCAGGTAGGGAGGGAGGATGGCAAACCCTCAGTGCACAACCACTGCCCTCAGTTAAAGGGTTCAGATACACTCCTGGGAAGGCAGAAAATCTCTGAGAACCTGGATTGGACCTGAGAGCAGTAGACTGAGGCAGATGTGGAGAGACCACTGGGGAAACAGAGACGTTCACAAGTGCCAAACTGGATTAGGATAAGGGCGGGTGTACCTGTCCCCAGTGGACCCCTCCAGCTCCCCGCTGGATGTTCTGATGAGTTATCTCAATTAGTGCAAACTTTTCCTCTACCCCTCTGCTGCTGGGCCACCAGTTGAGTGCAGCAGAGGAAGAGTCACCTCATCAGAGGGGTGGAAAAGCAAGGAAAACTGTGCTGTCAGAGGAAAAGCAGCTCTCTCCACTCCATCCCCTCACACATGCCATTGTCTCAGGTCACCAACTGCCTGATGGAGGCACAGGAACCAGCCACCTTGAAGGAAATGACTGCCCTTTCATGCTGCAGACTTACAGCCCTCTCCCGGTGCTGACACAGCTCACATTTTAATTAAAAAGTGCAGGATTGTGATTATAGNTAAAAAGTGCAGGATTGTGCTTATAGCAGAATAAATGGGGGGGTGGGGGGGGGAATCACTATGGCAAAATACTGTTTCTTTTTTTGGGACCCACTGTGTATGAAACCCTGGCTGGTTTTGCCAACAGCTGGTCCATAACCTGCACAGTATTTCCAGAAGTGTTTCCAGTCCAATCTACCCAATTTAGCTAGAATAACTCACTCATTTCATAACGGCAGCTGGAGAGGTTTGAGCACTGCTGCTTTTAAAGAGGAGAAAATGTCTGGATGATTTTTAGGAATGCAAACAAAACCAAAAAAAAAGAAAAAAAAGATGCAAATCTTGATTCAGCTGTGATTTCACATTAGATGGCACTCTCAAACGTGATTCTACCAGGGCAGCAGCAGCTTTTGCACACAGGGATTTTTACTCAAAGCAGTTATTTCTCAGAAGGAAAATCCTGCCTGCCTCTTCAAAATACACAATAGTGCCTGGAAACAAGGGGTGTGGGAGAGCTGCCATGGGCACCCTCCAAATGCATGCAAGCCCCCTTGCTGCCCTGGGATGACTCCCCTGAGGATCCCCAGATCTCCTCCACCTTCCTGCTGCTCCCCATATCCCACCCACTGCACATCCCCGCACCCCTTTGGCCCATCCTGATGTCCATCTGGGGTGGGATGGCTGTGCGGATGTCCCTAAGGCCACAGCGGTGCCTTGGAGAGCGGCTCCTGTCCCACAGCCTGGCTGGTGGCCCGTAGACCACATGGAGCCAATGTCTGGATTACAGTGTGGCTTAAAGGGCACCCAGCAAGCTATCAGGGAGATGAGTGCTGGGACAAGGAGAATCAGGAATGTTGGACGGGATGCAGCTGTAGAAGGGGGTGTGGGCAGAAAGCGTAGCAGCAGAGCACCCGGCTGGCTCGCGGCTGCAGAGCCCCCTCCCTCCATCCTCATGGGACAGGGACCACCACATCTCTCTTCTGGCTCTTCCCATTCCGGGCTGCACCCAGCAGAGAGCACAATGAGAAATGCAACCCCAGCCCAGCACGCTGCTGCACCAAGTGGGACATAGATGGGACAGAGGAGCAGCCAGCTCACCACCCAGCTGCTGGATATTGGGAGAGATGGGACAAACCCAGAAGTTGCTGAACCGAGAAGTTGTTGCCTTTCCTCCTGGAGACACCACACGTGCCAATGAAAACTGAGAAAAACACGATCTTTCAGGAACTTCTGCTCCCAGCGACAGGCATTTCATTGCCTCAAACATCTCTGCAGCAGCTGTTCTGCCAGTCCAAGCACCGGGAGCTGGAATAAGGGCAGGGCTCTCAATGGCTCCCACGCCAAGGCAGGACCGCTCATATCTGTTGCCTGCTGATGGCATGCTCCAAAACTGTACACTCGCGGAAAGCTGGATGGCAGGCTCAAGAAACCCTCACCCTGGCACAAAGTCAACAGAAAGTATCACGATGCCTCAAAACGCTGTTACACAAAGACCAAAAAAAGCAAGCAGAGCAGTTGGAAAGTCCTGCCCAGGCTTTTAAATACTAGACCCCAGTGAAAAGAAAAATATTACAGTAGGGGAGAGGTGTTTATTTTCTGTAATCTCTGGCTGAATGCTTCCTAGGGGAGGGACTGCATCTGCTGGAGCACAGGTAGGATGCACTGGTAACTCCTTCCTCTCAGAAGCACACAGCAAATTTGCAGCTCTTCCACGATGGAGGGCTGAAAAGGGAGCAAGGATCTACTGGCCCCACTTACAAGGAGGGAACATGCACCGCATCAGCCATAAAGGCAGAGGGATCATTAGGGTTTCTGTTTGACAGAATGGATGCACGAGTTTAGGTACACAACAACATCCCAACATGCTTCAAGCGAGGCACCAAACATGTCAAGGATCCAACCAAACTTAGGAGACCCATGGAAGAATAATAAGTCTTCACCACAGAGTGAAAAACCCCTCATTTTATACGGTTGTAATTCAACCAGAAGATTAATACATTTCAAGTGTCTAAAGCAACTCCGAACCAGCCCCGCCACTTCCATTTCAAACCTCCTCTTTTCAAATAAGCGAAATGTCAGATGGCATCAGGTCAGCCTCAAATGGGATTTCTCTCCCCCTGCTCTGACTGCGAGCCACTTACCCAGCTTACCTCGAAGGACATGTGGCACAGATCAGCTGAGGTGAAGCCTGGAAGGACACAGGCTACGTTATTCCCTCCGCAGATGGAAGGTTTGCACATACACGCAGTGACCTCTGCGTCTTGCAGAAAAGACGATTTTTTGCTTGAAAAATATTTACGTCAGCCACCGCAACCACCTGAGGAGGAGAAGCTGCAATGTGCTCTGGCAGGCAAGAGACAACAAACTGCTGCTGGGTTTTGGAGCAATACCCCTGTTACACAAACTCTCCACGGCTGGGTTTTGTCTTTTCTTGGCCAACGCAGGGGCAAGATTTCCAAAGTTTGTACTTTTACTGACAAATGAGGGGAATTAGTTCATCAGTCACTTCCAGAAAGTCTATCTCTTGCACCAAAATTACATCTGTGTCAGCCCCAGCATCCAGGCCTGGCTAAATGCCACCACAGCTCACAAGAGGGTTGAGCCTCATGCCTTTACAGAGAAGGAAATAGTAAGAAAATTTAGGTAGCTACATCTCATGAAAAGATATCAGCCTGAGACACTTACATAAACTTCAAGCTGGTTTTCCCCAGTTATTTCCTGGACACCAGGGATTTCCTAACATGTTTTGGTACCTACAAACTCCCCACTGCCCACGCACGTTCTCAGCTACACATCTGACAAGAAACATCAACGTCTCCATGAGAAATTCAAAGGGTCATCAGTGCTGAGAATGCTCGGAAACACCTCCCTGTTACTTCATAATCACTAATTCACATCCCACGGAACCTGAAATGACACCCTGTGCAGGCCACACCACTGTGTGTGCCACCACCTGCTTGTACCCCCACGTGCCCAAGTGTCCCTTGTCCAGCCCCAAGGGATGAAAGCCAACATTTCAACAGCAAGGGTTTAGCAGAGGGACATCAGACATGTAGGAGATGCAGACATGGTAAAATAATAGAATCAAAGAATAGTTTGGGTCAGAAGGGACCTTAGAAATCATGTAGTTCCAGCCTCCCTGGCATGGGCTGGGACCCCTTCCACTAAACCAGGTTGCTCTAAATCACACCCAGCCTGACCTTGAACACTTCCAGGGATGGGGCATTCACAGCTTCTCTGGGCAACCTGTGCCAGTGTCTTACCACCCTCACAGTAAAGAATTTGTTCCTAACATCTAATCTAAATCTCCCCTCTTTCAGTTTAAAGCCATTATCCCTTGTCCTATCACTCCACACCCTCCCCAAAAGTCCCTCTCCAGCTCTCTTGCAGCCCCCTGAGGTACCATAAGGTCACACCGAGGCCTTCTCTTTTTCAGGCTGAACAATCCCAGTTCTCTCAGCCTTTCCTCACAGGAGAAGTGCTCCATCCATCAACGCTAAGTCAGATGATATCAAGATCCGGATGCAGAAGAGGACAAACAAAAAATAATGGGAGCACTGACAGGCCGCCTTGTCTCTCTTCCTGCAAATCTTCCCGTTACTCCACTCCTTCCTCTCTAAATCGTGTTAATGCTCCATGTTCCCCTTCCTCCTCTTCCCTGGGAACTGGACCCTCTAAAGCTCCAAAACTGTGATAACCCAAACAAAACCAGCCAAACAAAAACACAAACAAAAACCAACACTTCCTCCCCCCCACGAGAAACCCCAACAAACAACAAAACAAAGAAAAACATCCTCCACAAAACTATTCTTTTCATATCTTATCTCTTTAAACAAACTTTGTATGCCACTAAACTGTAGTATTATTTTAAACACTTACTTTCTGCCGCTAGATCAGCTTTGGAAACAGAAAGGAACTTTTCCTTTTCAGGTTCACCTATGGTAAATAAATACCAGAAAGCCAGAGAAACAAGTAGTTCCAAGCTATTAGGGTTTTCCTGCTTTGTTTTGGTTTTGGGGCTTTTTTTAAAGTGACATTGAAGAAGAAGACACCTAAACAAAACCATTACATTCATGATGCTGACCAGGACACTTTAAGCCAGTGAAACCTCAATAAATATTTTTACAATGAAGACTGCAAGAAGAGATAATACTTCAGACATTTATAGGACTTTTATTTCTCTATAAATGTATCATGAAAGTTGAAAACACAGAATTATTATTTCCATTCTAACTTTGAAAAAATTAGGGAAGAAAGGAAAAAAAGATGCCAGAACATTTTACTAAGAGGAGGCTTTTGTGGAAGACCTCTCTCAGGAGCTCCCATCAACTCATTCTTGCTGCTTCTTTGAAGCCACATCAACAACGATAATTTAATTTACAGTCCAGATAAAAAGACATTTCCAAAGACGTGAGGGGAGGGAGAAGGGGTTTAGCAGGGCGTTCTCAGTTTAATTCAGTCCAGCTACCTGCTGCCTGTTTGGGATCTAACTCCTGACAGCTCATCCTCCACCAAACAACAGAGCTGCAGCAGATAACTGTGTCCCAGATACCCAGGAGATGGAGGAGGGACGAGTGTCACACAAGAGGACCCTGCAACATCTTTAAACTGCAGCCAAAATGGATCGAATCACAGCAGGCACTGCAAAAAAAATGTGGCAAGCGTGGTCCTGCTGGGAACAGGAGATGAGCCTGGGACAGGAGGTGCTCCAGCCAGAGGGTTTGATTCCCCTCCAGGGTTCTTGGAAGACAAGGAGCAGGAAAAGAAATAAGCATAAAGCATCGCAAGCAACCACCCCCAAACATCTACTTAGGAGATAGATAGATAGATAGATAGATAGATAGATAGATAGATAGATAGATAGCTTTCTTTTATCAGGCATGGTTTTAAGGAGAATAGACTAATGGCAAATTGTCACTAGAACCCCAACATGCGAGTCAGAGGATCCTCAAACGGTTTGGGTTGGAAGAAACCATAGAGGTCATGTCATTCCAAACCCCTGCCATGGGCAGGGACACCTTCCACTAGACCAGACTGCTCCAAGCCCTGTCCAACCTGGCCCTGAACACTTCCAGGGATGGGGCATCCACAGTTTCCTCTGGACAATGGAGAAGATCGCACCCTCAGTGGGGAAAGAGCAGGGACAGGTTTCTCCAGTTCCAGGTAGGCTCCTCCAGCTGTGAGGAGCAATGAGCACTTGGGCAGGGGAAGAGTTCACTGCAAACACAGAAGGATGCACAGGACCATCACAGCGGGATGATCTCTCCAGTGATGGAGATGCTGCAAGCGGGTCCCTGCCCACAGCCCCCATCACTCCTCAACTGAACTAAGACTGACTTCAGACCACCCTTCCCTGCAAACAGGAGATAAGAATCTGTAAAGATATCTAATCTATACCAGAGTCTGGCTTTCCTGCCCAGCACTGCTGATGAGCTCAGCAGCAGTGTCCATAAAAATACCCTGGCAAAATCCCTGCACACACACAGACAAAAAAATCCACCAGGCTCAGCTGCTTTTGTTCTGGTAAGTGAGGAAACAATTACTGAAGCTGGAACAGACAACTTCTTGTAAAGAGAAAGAAAGGTGGAGAGGACACAAACAAAAAGCAAAACAACACAAATAATGAGAGAAGTAGGCAAGTTGCACGAGAAGTGATAAAAGAAAAAGGTTAATAAAAACTCACAAACCAAGCTCATGTATCACTTGCTGCTGGCCATGTTTCCCATTAGGAGAAACCTCCTGTAAACACCACACCTGAGCACTGAGCAAACCAGGATGGACACGGGTATGAAAAGGAGGTGACCATCACAAGGTGGGGACAAGGCCAACACCTTATAGGAGGTGCCTGATCCTGCAGCCTACTGGATCAGGAGGCCAATGAACCCACCAGACAAGTGAAGAGAACAAAGCTGCCCCGATCACCAGTGGTGCTCTGGCACAGAGTAGGGGTGACATTTTAGAGCTGCAGTAGGAGTGGTTTGCCTTTCCCAGGGAAATTTCCTCCATAACAAATTGCTCAGGGACCTCAACCACGTTCTGCTCCACATGGAAAACCCCCACAAGGTCCAGAACTCTCACCTCACCCATCCCTCGAGTGGTACCTTAACCTGCAACACCAAGAGAGCTGCTGGCAACAGGGTGGTACCATAAAAACAACAAAACCACTCTTTGTTTGAAGAAAGGAAGCAATGACAAACACTGCCTCTGCCCAGCTGACAAGAGCCAACCTGTCCCTGAAGATGTGGTGGCATCAGTTCCTGCCCTGTTCTTCCTTCCCAGGATTTCTCACCACCCAATGAGGAGCTGGATTTTTGCTGCTACATCCCTCAGGGACATTTAGAAGATGTAAAACATTGCTTTTCATTTAAAGAAAAATATTTTCCAGCCCTCAAAGAACGGGAAAAGAAATACAGAGAAGCACAAAAATTATCAACGTGCATTCTCACACCTGAAACCCCAGAAAATAAAACCAACCTCATTATATTTGTTGCTGTCTGCTTTCAAGTCCCAAATCTAAAGCCAAGCCTGCAGGTTTTACTGGGAGGGAGGGAACAGAACAATGAACTCATCACTTCTACCACACCAAAAACAATCTGCTCCTCGGACCTGTCTGTCCTGTGTGGTGATGGAAGGGGACGAGCAGCAGTATTTCACATTCCCAGATCCATGGTCTACATCCATAATCAGCTCTCCAGCACCTCCACACGCTTCAGGAGAAGATCCAAGCAGATTTATAGGAGGCTGATTCTGGATTACTAGTCCCCAAGGAAATTTTCCCCCCAACACCCACAAGTCAGAGGTTGATTTATACCCAACCTATAATAGACTGTATTCCTTAGAGACAACTCCTTTTCTTCAACCCCACTGCCATTGCTGAAACCGGAGGTTTGGCTTGGTTTAACAGCTGTAGAGTTTATAAATACCGAAAGCAGCACTCAATTTAGGCTGGAGACAGTTAAACTACCTTAGACCAACAGGATTCCATGCAGTAAGGAACAGTAATGAGATGATGACACATTCATAACCTAAAGTTTTCATTAAAAACTCGCAGCCCGAGGAAGCTCACCCCTCCAGAGCAGAAACATTTGGTTCTCCTAATTACTCAAAAAGCAAATTTTTGCATGAACCAAGGAATCCAGGGGAGAGCTCCTGAAGAGCACGTGTATCCATTAGGCAGGAACTGGGGAAGTACCAACCAGGGGGTTGTAAATGAGGTGGTGCACAACCCATTTCTGATGCCACTCAGCACCTCAGCATGCGCCACGCAGCGAGCAGCTGCTGGTGGTGGTGAGGCTGGGAGCCCCTGTAAGCAGATTCAGGGAAAAGCAGGACTCCTGAAAAGAAGTTGCGAGATCCCAAAGTCCCTGGATAGAGCTTTCTCCATCTGCAAGCACAACACAGTCTCTTTTCCAGTTTTCACTTGTTTTTAGAAGCATAATGAGTTATCTGAGTAGAGCCACAGCACACACACTGACTGACTGCAAAGCTAGCCAGTGTTTGTCACATCATCCATCCAAACAGAGGTGATGGAAGCCACCAAATTTTAGACTCTCCAAAACCTTGAGAAGGACGCTGTGCTGAAGCACAGATCTAACTTCTATAGCTGCAAAGTCAGATCTAACTGCCAGTACCTGGGAAAGATCCATTTATCTATCCAACTAGGAAAATATCTGCTGATTAAAGAAACAGCAATCAAACAAAGAAATGGCAAGCGTTGGCTACGTTTTACAATGCACAAGTCAGAGCCACAAAAATATGTTCCTGGGAGTGCCAACATCCCAATGAAAACAAATCCCAGAACACAAAAAAAGGGATAAAAGCACAATACAAACCTCTTTCTTTACCCCGCAATTCTGCCCCATGACCATGTGTCACAGAAACAGAAATCTGGCTTGGGTAGAAGGCTTTTTTTCCCCACCAAAAAAACAATTAAACCCCTTTTGTTTGGGTTTAAAGAAAAAGTAATGCCAACCACTAATAAATTTTGGGTTTGTGAAGTTTTATGGGGGTTTTTTTATTGTTTAAGAGCACAAACCAAAGTGAGTGGTTGCTCTCTCCAGAATGTCTCCTACTTCCCAACACAAGATGAGGAGGTTGAACATCCCAGCTCCCACAACCATTGTCACAAACAGGAGCCTTCTGGAAAAGAACACCCCAAGAAGAGGAAACCAGCAACTTTTCATTGTATGTTGTTTTTCAGACCCTCCTCCTTCATGGGGTTCATGGAGCAGGAAAAGAAAGGGAAGCCGTAATGCGAATTCGGATACAGAAATACATTTAAGAAAGCAAAGCACCAAGATTGATTAGAGTGTTCCTGTGCTTTAATAAAGAGCCTAATGATGTCCAAATTATAGCAGAGCTCAATTGTGTAACCAAGGAGCCAAGATTTCATCCTTGATAAGGACATGGATTTCTGTCTCGCAGGAGAAGCCTGCAGTTCACTAACAAAGATGACCTTTTATATTATACCCTTCAAGGCCACAATTAGCTGGAGAAATACTGGACTGACTTGGCAACACAAGTTTTTATACATTGTGTTAATTTTTAGCAGAACCTTGCCAAGACCATTACCATCATCTAACAAGACAAAAAAAAAAAATACAAATACAAAACCCACTGCTCTCCAGACCCAAATTACTTTCCACAATTCAATGCAGTTTTAATTAAGATGATTAAATTACAGCAAAAACGATTAAGATGATATCCCACAGCAAACCACTAAAGGTATAACACCTTAATCCAGAAGAACCTGGCATGCACGTATTCGTGATAAAGTATTCATGAAAAGCTAGAATTTTACACATGAACCAATTTTACATCACTCAAACAATACCTTGGGAGATATTTGTCACAAGGAAAAAAACAGTGACATCCATCAACAGAGCATAGTTTTTCCAAGACTGCACAGAAAGAAATTTACACAGAAAAAAACTGAAAAGGCTACAATTACTTTGACAATGTTTCTACAGCTCAGAGGAATTTGGGGGTTGAAATAAGTGGTTTCCTTCTCCTTCACAGGGCTCCCAAAATCAATTTTATATATAATGCTTTCTTTTTTTCCTTTTTCTTCCTTTTTTTTTTATTTTCACCAGAAGTCAGATCAGAAGTGCATGTGAAATCAGGTCACTCCAATAATCATGTACATGGTACATTTCCACTATTGCCTATTAACTATGAGGTTTAAATGAATGAGCAAAGTCTCAGATCCGTATTTCACCGGTGGAAATTATTAATATAAACATAGCACAGCTCAGGTTTTAACCTTACCATCCAACTGGGCCTACTCTCCTTTGGAGAAGGGTAAGTGGTATTAAATTAACAGACAGGGTTCAAAAGGCAGCTACATGGAGGCATGGATTCCATTAAGACCTGGGAAAGGATCCTGTGATAGGAGCTCTGGACTTCAGGTGGCTGCTTGTGCTGCTTCAGCACTGGATAAATTCTAGCCTGTGATCCTCAAGGAATGGTAGCTTCAGCGTGTTTTTTAAAAAAGCTGTGCCACTGTGATGAAAAGAAGTGACAAATCAGCTATTTCCGGGTGCAATCTCCTGGAAACGCTCCACAGCGGCAGGGCGAGGCGACAGAACATGGTGGGAGAGTTTTGCAAGGAGGAGGATGTAACCCCAAATTGTATTAAAAGTTGTGGCTGGATACATGAGAAGATACCAAGTAAGGAAGCTTTGCCTCACTCCAGACCTCTCTGCCCCCAAGGCTGGCCCACACCAAGGGATTTTGCAGAGTTAACGGCATCAGAATAAAGTCCCACAAAGCAGATCCACTCCCAAAATGCAGATCCATTCCCAAAATGCTGCTATGCTTTGCATCTGAGATTCCTTTGGGGCTGTCTGCTTGTCCACACAAGAGACCTGCTGGCTCCCAAAATGGGGAGGGAGGTGGAAATCACTGAAAGGTAAAAGGGAAGAAGAAATCTGCATGTGGCACTGCGTGGCCATGCTAGGGAGCTACGAACACCTGAATCACCCACTCAGGACACAAAAATCCTGAAAAGCTCACAAAGAACAAGTGCTTCAGAGAAACTTAATGATTTTTTTTTTGGTTGTTTATTTAATTAATACAGCTCTGAATGGCCCAGTCAGCAGACAGCTTCCCCCCAGTTGTAATGGATGAGAGGAGAGCCTCAGTCCAGGTGAGAGGTTAACTTTATATTTTTCTTAATTAGACGAAGAAAAGTCTAAATGGAAAAAGATAAAATTCCAACATAAATCCTCCACCAAGGCTGCTATGAAATAACTCTTTTGTTTAATTATTATGAGTTGGATCGGCAAACACTGGATCCCGATGGACAGAGAGCAGCTGTTACTATAACAGAAAGACATTCATCTCCCCTTCTCGGGACCCTGAAATTCTATCAACAATGCCTGTAAAACGACTCTCAGCTCCCCCCCCTCCCAGTTCTTGCCTGTCTTTCATATTCAGACCTATTTTTAGCCAACTTTATTTTGTTGTACCACACTTCAAAGTTGCGCACGTTAGCTCGCTCGAAATCATTTCCAAGTACAAAAAGCGCCAGGGACGTCAGCGGGGTGACTCTGGGGTGCAGGAGAAGGGCACGTCCCTCGCTCAGGGTTTCTTCTTTCACCAGGGGTTCATTGAGAAGGAGCCTACAGACACAGTTACCCAGCCAGACACACTTGCATCTCGTTTACCTCTGAGGCTCACAGTTACCTTGGAGGGCTTCTTTCAGCCGCTGCCTAATAAATAGTCAATCTGTGCACGATTGCAAGGGAAACAAAATTCTGTTACCAATTAAGAAAAAAAAAAAGTTTCTCGGGTTTGCTTTTAGCAGCACTTAACTCTGTCCCATTAGATAATAACAGAAGCTATGTATCTAGAGAAAACTTCCTACAGCAATAAAAATTAGCTGTAAAAGACTTCCACAGTTATCTAAGGCGCAATATAAATGTTAAAATACCCTCCAGGAACGGGCACATCCAGCCAATCTCCGGCCAGTGTGAACAGGCAGAGTGTCAGGGCATCAGGAGACAACAGCCCTGGGGACAGCACACTCAGTGGGTTGGGTTTTTTTCCTTTCCTTTCCTTCTTTTTTGCATCCATCAACATTCAGGCTGAATGAACTTTGTGCCACCAAGCCGTACCCACGAGAGGAAACACCCAGTGACAGCAAGCGAGCTCATCAGAAGGCTCCATCAGGCCTTGCTGGTCTTTATCCCATGCCTAAAGAAGCCTGGAAATTGGGACTGGGAGGCCACTGTGTTGTTTCAAACACTGTAAAAGGCAATTAAAACCTACGCGGGAATTTCTTGCTATTACTGAGTCCTTCCAAAGGGCCCAGGTTCATGCTTTCACTTTACAAAGATGCTCCAGGAGCCTGAGGAAGAGACAAAGGTCTGTCATAACACTGAGGCAGTAAAACAAGAGCAATCAGATCAAAACATTCACCTCCATGAGTTTTGGGTTGTTGAGAAGGTTTTTTTGCTTTTTCTGAGGTTTGCTTTTTTGGGTGAGGAAGTAGAGTTTTGTGTTTTGATTTGGGGTTTTTTTTAAACTTTTGTCTTTGAAATATTTCAAAGGAAGCCCAGGAGCATGGATGAGACAGCTCAGCGGCAGGGCACACCCCATGACAGCATCCCCACCTGAGGTTCCACGCAGAGATGGTGGTGCTACAGCCCCAGAATCCTCACCAGACCTGGGCACTCAATTCCACGCCACACCTGCCAGCAGCCAGAGCCAGCATCCCGGTAAGGCAGCACCAAGCATCAAAAGCACCATCCTGCTTCAGGTTGTGCTAAGCTTTCTCTGCATCCCAGGCTCCTTACATGAAAAGGAATTTCACAGCAGGGAACTGTTCCAGGTGTGTCAGCACCAGTGCCTACTGCCCACCACAAAACTTCACTTTTTAGGAGCTTAGCAGGTTGGTGTTTTCCAGCACGACTGCAATAGGGATTTGGAAAAATGCCTTACACCAGGTGTAAGAGTGTTCTTTAACAGAAACTCCTATAAAACTAGAAGTGCCTGATAAGCTGTGGGTGCATGTGAAAGAAAAGGATTATGAGTTCAAACTTTTGTGCACCCAGGAGCTGCCCAATAGCTGCCGCCGGGCTGTAACTGGATACTCTCGCCACAAAAACCCAAGGACAACTGAATTTCTCAGCCTGCAAATATACAGGGGAATTGGCATTCTTAACCCATTAATTACTCTCAGGAACTAAAGTGGCCATACAAATCCCACCATTTCAGTTGCCATACAGACGTGGGGAAAAAAAAGCAAAGCATAAAGACTTGGAGAAAGAAGAGAGCTGTAAGCCTGAAGGTCGCATTGCCATGGCTCAGTTGTCCCAAAAGTCCCAAAAAACCACCAGGATAGCCACAAATCAGCACTTTGCTGAGCAGCTGCATCCCAAGTCAACTGTATTTTCCCTCTGCTGAGTACAGAGACTCCTGCAAATCCATGTGGCAATGCACAGGTCTGAAGCAAAGCCAATGCCTTCCCACATCTGAGCGCCTACAAAACTCACGGGGGCTCTTCCAAAACCAGTGCCACAGCCTTCTCACAACTTTCCTATTGTAAAGCTCAGCTTGCTGCCTCAGAGAAAGGCCTGAACATCGCCTTTGCAAAGCTCAAATGCCCTCTTTTCCCAGAAGAAAAAAAGTATCAGTAGCAAACAAAGCAGCTGGAGCGGGGAGTTTGCAGACAGCTCAGCCAAACTGCAGCAACAGCCACCAGCCCTCAGAAGCAACCCAGAGACTGCAAAACATGAGAGCAGCACTAAAAGGGCTTAAAACCCCTGCAGTATTCTCATTTTCTGAAAGGCTTTTAGAAAGTCACATAAAGGAGACAGGAGTTTTGATTGAACATTTCTTCACTTCAGACACATGGATGCATTCCTCCCTGCCCAGGAACTCTGCAGAGGTAAATTATGTATAAGCAAAATATTCCTAAAAGCCAAATTTGAGAAGTTGCACACATTACATAAGGCATTTTTAAATAGCTGAATATCGGAGAAAAGAAGGGTTAGCCACCTAGACTGACCATTTGATAGATCAGGCACAAATGGAGCTAACTTTATCCTTCTCATCCACTCAAAGGCTTATCATCTCACACCTCAGAGAAGTAAATTAGGAAGAAGCATTACATTAGCACTACTGGCACCACACGGAAAATTTGAAGATCTGCTCCTGTTTAGAAAACAAGTTCTATAATAGGAAAACTCTTCAAATAAAATTAATTAATTAATTAAAAAGGCAGAGCCAGTCCTGGCACCTAAGACCCTCCAACATCAGCTACTATGGAATTTTTAAAATGACAGCGTTTGCTGCTGTGGTTTGGGACTCACTCAGCATAGACCTGGGATTTGAGGCTGGTGCAGAAAGTGCCCAGAGACACACTCATTTCCCCCAGGTTTTGTTTATTTCTCTATAAAACTGGCAGTTATACATTCAATTTCCAGCTTTGCTGGAGGAGGATTTAACTCGCCCCCTCCACTCCCAGGAGCACCTTTTTCTTCTCCTGTTGTCACACAAGGGTTCATAGTAGACATAAGGAATTCAGTTCAAAATCCACGTCTACATTTGCGTGAGTATGCACTTCAGTGAAAATTAATGGAGCTCAGGTTGTAAAGCACTGCATCTTTTCATGCATGTGCTTTATTCTCTTTATTTAAAGAGGAGGCACTCGTACACTATACATTACTATGAGACTGAGACAGGAGGAAAAAAAACCCAAAATGATACCTCTGGTTTAATAAAATTACCAGAACATTCTATTTTTCCAAGCAAATTTAATTCCAGGTGGACAAAAAAGGATAATGTAGTGATCAGAGTACCAACCATGGACCCAAGAGGATGGGGAGCAATGCCCTTGCCCTGCCACTGGCTTCCAAGATCCTAGAAAAGTCCCTGCCACCAGGGAATAACTGATGAATTCCCAGATTAAACACCCAGAGACACAAGTTTTACCTCTAAAAAACATTTTCAGAGGTTTATTTCAGCTCCTTAATACACCCCAAACCCCTCAATGAGGCAAAAAAGGGTGCTCCAGGCCCAGGCTGCCTCTTGCCCGGCAGCCAGGCCTGTGCCCTCCCTGCCTGTGCAGAGCTCCCCCAAAGTCCGAAACTGAATCTGTGGTGAAATGGCACACCAAGGTGGAAATCACGGAATTATTAATGAGAAACAGCTCGTGCACATCTTCCTCCAGCCAGGCACAAACAGCCTTCCTCCAAACAGGCTGCTCCTTCCTCTGCATTTCTTTTTGCACACCTGTATGCATGAGCCGCTCCCTGCTTGCAGGCAAGCCCAACCTAAGAGAAAAGGACGTTTCCCAGACCAAAAATACATCAACCACCCCTAGCAGAGTCACCAGAAGAAAAGAGATTCAAAAATCCCATAAGGTGGACAGAGCACACTCAGGCTGAAGCCCAATTTTACCCCACAGCGAAACATTTCCTCACGCAGAATAATTTTTTAGTACAGGTATAAAAAATTTGGTGCGACCTCGGGTGAGCCACTTCATGATGCAGCAGGGAGCACTTGCAGACAGTATCATTTTCTCCCTCTTGGCCCCTCTGCTCCGTGTTTTTGGGGCAGGGACCTTCTCTCTGCACAAACAGCACTGCGCAAAAAGAGGAGCTGTATTTTTCTGAGGCACCTAGACATCAGTAACAGATTTTTTTCTTAAGTAGCATGGTGGACCAATGCCACATGCAATAACCTAATCAGAGTAAAAGACTCAAATACTGGCAAAATAAGAGGCACTTGTGTGCTGGAGGGAAGCACATTATTGTTTTACAGCGTACACTGACAATTGCTGCTCTTAACTTTTAGTTTGAATTGAAGCTATACTGTAGTAAAGGAGGAGGAGGACAGAGAGAAAAGAACATGAAATTGGTGAAAAAGACCAACAGTTATATTCAAATCCAAGTATAAAATGTGCTGGGTCTGCGGAACGCAGAGAGAGTGTTTCATCTTTAACTTATTTCTTTGCCCCTCTGACTTCAGCGGCTCCAAGAAACCTTACAAAGAAGACTGGGGGGGAGTGATGTATATTTGTGTAATATACCTTAAAGGAACAAATCACTAATGAGATACAGAATTATTTCAGAATGAAGAAATAATGAAGAGATTAGACATTAGTTGATCCTCAATGGTTAACAGAGGGGAAGAGGAAGGGGAAGAGTAGAGCTAATGCTGGTGAATACTTCGGCCACAAACACCTCTCTTAAACACATCCAATTTCACTGATGTGAAAATCTCCACATGAAGGAACAGGCGAAAAAGAGCTTGAGTGGGAACAGGGTGCAGAATGCCAAGTGCTACACTGAATAATTCAGATCCAGGCAGTGCTATTGGCCAGGCAGGAAAATCACACTCCCCTGCTAGTTTTAAAATCAAAGGCCAAGGAGGGATAAAAGAGAAAGACAACACCTCTTTAAAGCAGAGATTACACTCTGCGGTTCCCATTTCCCAACTTCCCACAACGTTTTGTTGCAGGGAGAGCGCTGGAGCCCGGGTGCTGCGGTGGTGCCAAGGCACAGCACCTCACTGCACAGCTCACTGCCCACAGCTGACCAGGGACCTGGGAAACACGGCCACCTGCCTTGGTGACACCACTCCTCCAGCCCAGCAGCAAGAAAAAGCCAACTCTGCAGCAGGCTCCGGCCAACCCTGACTTCCCAAGCTGCCTTCACAAGACTCTGAGTGCACAAGCACCTCTCCGGTTGCCAAAGCCGAGGGCAAGACCCCATCAGGGCTTTCACTTGGGTCTAGATCACCACTGAACTCCAGCAGGTTCTCTCCCCTACCTGCACCCTTCCCAAATTACAGCCACACTTCTCCAGTGCCAGCTGACAGGGCTGGACACACAGATTTCCCCGCAAGGGATGGGAGGCACCGTAAGGAGAGGCCGTGCCTGGCACAGGGTGTGGTGCTCCCTGCAGAAGGGGCAGCCAGGGTCTCTCCTTGCCTGGGCCCTGCATAGCCGGAAGCAGGGGTTTATCAAGTCACTTTCACGACTTTTAGACTACTGTCCTGACTGTGTTTGATAGAAAGGTGTTACATTTCATGGAGCTTGAAAGATCCTGTGCTCCTAAAATCCAATTTAATTCTGGCTATTCTAGTGCAGCACCACAAAGTCAACTACTTTTAACGCTAAATTTTAGAAATTCTTCTAAAAGCGGGTCCTGAAACATGACAACCAGAACACCTTCTGCTACAAGGCCCCAAACACAGAGTAAATTTGACTTCCGTTCATTTTATTTTAAAGGCGTTCCAGCTTTCTAGGAACAGGCACCTTTGCCTTTGGGCAGAGCACACAAACATATCTCTGACAGGTGCCCAGTCTTGAAAAATCTCTGCCACCCACCTCCTTCACCCTTGATAAATAAACATCCCTTGGTTCCTTCTACACCTGCAGGAGGACCCACCCCACGGACAGGCATGATGCAAGTCACAGCAGCAGGGGTCCTGGGCCAGTCCCATCATCTCACTACCAGCGTTTCAAAAGATGCCCTCTTCCATCTCAACCTGTGCACTGTTCTTGCTCCCCAGAATGGGAGAAGCCAGGGAGCCCTCCTAGGCTGATCTGCAAAGCAGGGGATGTGTGCATGGGGAAGGGGGAAAATGGTGGGAGGGAGAGAGGAGAACAAAAACAACAACATAACAGAAAAGAAAAAAAAAAGGGGGGGAGGGGGGGAAGGAAAAAGCAGTGAGGCTGGCCTGTTTCGTCCTTCCCTACCGTCTATTCAGTGTCAGCAAGGGAGGTCCACAACTGTTGCGTCACACGGAGCACAAAAAAGCCTGACAAGCGTGTTTTAGCTGATGGAGAGCAGAGTGGACAGGAGGCTGGTGACAGCTCGAACGCGGCGAGTGCGAGCCCTCCGCTTTAATTGGCTGCTCCTTCCTCTCGCATCCAGCGAGCAGGAGCCTCACAGCCTGCACGGGCTGCTCAAAGGCACCAGCCATGGCAGAAATTTCAGCGAGTAAATACTTTAGTTAGCTCCCCAGGCTCAGGTTAGACCCTCGCTCTGGTCCAGGGATACGGGATTTTTAACGCTGCTTGGTCCACAGAAACCAAAGGGAAGATGCAGGAGATGATTCGAAATGGGGATGGGGGAGAAGGGGGGAGTCAAACCACAGGTTGTGCAGGACCTGGAGAGGTGTTTATAAATAATGCCACTAAAAATAATACACTGATCACTGGCGTCTCCAACACAGCATTTTCTTCTCCACAGAACTCTGACAGTGGTTATCTCGGTGGTATAATTACCTAGGTTTGATAGCAGATTAAAAAAATATATATCCTAAACACCTGTTCAAGAGTTTTGTGTTTTTAAAGGCCATTGCCATTAACCTTGGGCCACGCACTTCATTGTGTTTAATTAGCAAGCTAATGAAGCCAGTTTTATTCCCTTTCTCAAGCACAAGAGGATAAATACAAGACAGTGAAAGAGGAGACCAGATCCATTTGCAGCACAGTTCATTGCTGCATGGCATTACTTAAACTTGCACCGAAATAAAAGTAATGTAATGGCTCAGAAAACATGTTAGCAATACATTCTGCAAGACAAATCCTTTTACACCTTCTCTATTTTCTCAAGCTCATCGATTAAAACATGATTTCTGAACATTTGGGCTGCAGAGAATTTGCAAACAAAGGGCTAAAAATGAACATGATGTTTTGCTCAATGAATCCTCAGTATTCCAAAAAATTGAGCATAACAGATTTATTCATTTTTTTTAAGAACAGCAGCCCGTGCTTGCTTTGTTACAGCCAGCCAAGGTAGCAATGAGAAGCATCAACAATGGAGGTCAAGCGATTTTCGAAAAGCCCACCACTTTCACAGAGCCCTAACATGTTCACACACAAAAGACATACTTTGAGCAAAGCCCCGTGCTCTGAATCCCAGCAACACATTCCAACTTTGGGTATCTGAGCTTGTTTTCCTCTTTTTTTTTTTTTTTTTAACTGAACAGCTTTAGGAAAAACTGGACAATGAAGATCACGTTGATAAATACTCATAAATATCACAAGAACGGCAGAAAGGCTTTAAAAGAGAGGGAGGGATTTACAGAATGGTTAATGCACTGATTTAGTGATCCAAGAGGACCTTACCAAATAAACAGAATTATATTCATTTTCTGGGGTTTTTTCCTTGTATTTTTAGGGGGCAAGGAAAAAGTCAGCATAGGTATGCCCTGTCAGATTATCTTTTTCATAACATGATACATTTAAGAAGCTTTCAGGGTGCTTTTTTTTTTTTTTTTTTT
>VZRQ01006087.1:12966-67074 GCA_013397975.1 Machaerirhynchus nigripectus | reverse complement strand
CCGGCCGCTACCCGGCCGTACCTGGGCGCCGGAGCCGAGCTCGGGCGGCCGGCAGGCACCCACCACCCTGGCCTTGGTCTGCAGACTGACAGGTGCGCTCTGCGGGGGCTCCGCGCCCATCCCGCCGTGCAGGGTCGCCGTGACCATCGCGATGGGCGCCCGGGCCGGCAGCGCGAGGATGGGCAGATTGTGCCCGGGGTGCCGCCGGGGCTCCCGCCGCCCGGAGCCTTGAGGAGCACCGGGACAACGCCGGGCTTGGCGCTGCCGCTGGCGCCGCTGCCCACCAGCACCGCCAGTTTCTGCCGGGAGAGGGGGAGAGAGAAGCGGGGATGCAGACGCACACGGCCCCCAGGCAGCACGGACTTGGGGTTATTTCCTTTTGGTTTGGTTGCGTTTACAGTGTTCTTCCTGGCAGGGGAAGGAAGAGCTGGGTTCCCCCTCCTTGCTCCGGAACTCGTGGGTTGCACTCTGGGCTTTCAAATTTGGGTTTTTGGGTTGGATTTTTTTTCCCTTTGGGTTTTGTCTCGAACTAATATCCTAGTATAAATGATTGTGATATAAGTCTAGGTAATACTGCAGCTTCAATTAATAATAAAAGGCTTAAAGAAGGGTATTTTCAACTTTCTCTTCCACTGGTCTGAATATCCATTCCACGTGCCCACCACACCCCAGCGCTTTCATGTTCTCTCCCATGTTCTTTCACCCTGTCTGACTTCGGAGTCAGTTTGCTGCTTTCCCTTTAAAATTTTCTTTTCCTCACAGATTTCCACTATTTTTCCAGTGGCGGTAATTATGATTAACATCATCCAAGCTAACTTTTCTCCAAAGCACCATTTTAACTCACAGTTCTGTTTTTCTTAATAGTTGTTCTTTTATATTGCTATAAAGTGGCTGTTCCATCATCTGTAATAGGAATATTTTGATTATGACCTTGTTAGAGGATCTCTGACAAGATTTGTATTTGAGATTTCTGCAGGTACTGTGAATATGCATACGGTAAATAATAGTGTGTGCATAAAATGCTCACTTTTGGAAAGGAAAAAAAAACTTCTATAAAGTTGTTGCGCTTTGAATAATCTTGGAAGCTTTTCTTATTAATGCCATTTAGGCAAGTTAGGTATATGTGAAAAAAATATGCCGGTTCAAGCATCTTTTGATACCTTTAATTATTAAACACCTAATTTTTACTAGAGTTGACATCAAAGGTACTCAATCCTGCAAACAGTTCTGCCCATGTTTAACTTTATGCACTGACCATAACTTTGGACTCCAATGCAATTACATCTAATGTACAGCCTTTGGGAAACTGCTGCTCTTCTGTTAAAGCCCATAAGAGTTTTGTTGTCAACTTTGTTTTTTTAAAATATGGTGTGTGTATATATGTGTGAGTGTGTGTATGAAGTCACAGACATGGTTAGTTCTTTCCAGAATCAAGGCTGAAAACCTTACTACTGGGCATAAAGTAGAAGCCCTGTAGCACAAAACTTAAGTGACTTCTAGGAAAATACATCCCTTACCTTTAATCCCATCTTACACTTTAAGACTGGAAAGGCTTAGTGGACAAATACATTTTCTCCAGGAACTGTAGTTTTTGTGTTTATATGAAATCACAAGCATATGCTTTACTAGAGATATTTGCTTCAGATTTTAATATACAGAAATTATTTTTGGTCAAAGGTTGGACTCAATGATCTTTAAGGTCTTTTCCAACCTTACTGTATCTGTGGTTCTGTGATTCTAATGTCAGCATTACTCTAGTAATTGTGACTTCGTATAAATTGTTTTGAGCTTCCTTAATTTTTGTCTTTACCTTTTATTCTCCATTATCCTGACAATCATCCCAAGGAAGCATAGGCAGTATTCTCCTTATTCTCTATGCTGTTGTGTGTCCTAGAAGTTTTGAAGAGTGATGAGCTTTTCCTTCAACACAGAAATATATATGCCTGACAGTTTAAGAGTGCTCAGGTGAAAGACAAGAAGGTCAGGTATGTGTTTTATGTAGGGGGAAAAAGTTGCTTATGAAAAAATTCTATAAAACCCTATTTCTCTGGTTTGTTGTAGCACTGGTGTTCCTTGCACTGATTCTATGCCCCATTGTATGCTGCTGCAGATGCCAAACAGAACTGGGACAGCATGTGGGAGAGCTGACCACCACCTCTCCTGCTCCACAGAATATTTCATTGCACAGCATCTTATTAACCCCTACAGTGACATAAAGCTCTCAGACTAACAGTTCAGCTCTGTGGTTGTATTTTTGCTTTATGTCCTATGAAAAATGCAAGCTCACAGACTGTCTGAAAATGCTGCACTTGGTTACAGTGCTAGAAATCCATTGCCTGGAGTTAGTCCACGAGGGAAATTCTAGCTCTGTTGCAGGCAACCAGAGGTTTGCTGCTGACAGCAGTAGCACTGGGAGTTCTCTTTTGTGGCCCTAGGAGCATTTGCTGTTCCTGATAGACCACTGTACTGACAAAGTGTCTTTTAATGTTTGTCTTCAGATATGAACGTGTGGGTTACTGAATGAAAAACTTCTTACAGAAACACTCACCATTACTCTGATTTCATATTTTCACTGAAATTTCTAATAAGTAATAATCTATTGGTATTAGTACAGCTTTACTTTGTTCTCAGTTCAGCAACAGAAAACATCTAAGCAAATAAAACTTTTTGACCCCAAAAGACAGACAATCCTTGGTAGCTCAGTGGAAAAAACAAGTAAATTAAGTAGATTATGACTTTCTTGACAAACTTCAATAGCAACTAATTGCTTTTGTCTTGTTTCAAAGGAGCAAATTAGCCGAGAAGTACAAAAGCAGAAATTCTGTAAACAAACAAAAAAATTTCACTACTCAAATGACCAACCATCCCATTCCTATTTGTTCTCCCTACATGAATTAACAATAAGTCAGTTTTGGGTCTTTGCATGTGATGCGTGTTAACATTTTTCCTAATAATCTCACAATCCTGCCTATTCATGTGTATGCAACCAAAAGAGCTAAGGAAATAAAGGTTACTGCTTGTTTCAGTCTAAGTTGTGATAAATATGAAACGCTTGTAAAGCTGGAAAACTTACATTTGAATATAGGTTTTGTGACTTTTCTAAGTAAATACAGGGAAAATATTATGTCCTTGGGACAGGCTTGCAAAGACTAATTGGCCCACATCTGTCACCTCCTGAAGATACAATGTTATACGAAGTTTATTTAAATAACTGAAAATTTTAGAAACTAAATATGGAAGTACATGCAAAGGATCAGGTGCTCAAGATTAGCTTCCAAAATAGAGTTACAGAAAAAATGTCTATTTAGAGAAAAGCAGCAACAGTATCTCTTCTTCTCTTTTATCAATTTTCTAAAATGTACCTATCAAAACTTTAAAAATAGCCCCTTTAATGAAACTGTTACTTAAGAGGTGAGCTATTCTGTGGTTTTTTCTTTGTAACAGCCATTTTTATGTTATAACCCTGAGAAGATGTTGGTAAAGGAGTGTTAACAGAAACAAAGATTATGATATGAGAGATTTTAAAAATCCTCAACAAAATCTACATCTGCTGTATTCTGTTTCTGCCAGACAATTAAAAAAATAATCTTAGTTTTTAAAGAAAAAGAAAATCTGCATTTTGAGAATCGGTCAGCATAACATATTATCTGATAGTTTTGGAATAATGAACAATAAGACACTAGGCAAGCTTTGGACACTGCAGCAGAAAACACATGCTGATACAATAGAAGAGCCAAAAGAGAGGAAAAGAAGAAGAAATATTGGCTATAAATGCTGGAAAGCAGGTCTCTGCTTCTCATCCACAGCATAATGGCCCACACAAACACCAATTTTGAAGCAGCGCCTTTACAATAGCAACACAACTTTCATTTTCACTGCAGGATGCCACAGGCAGTCGGAGTTTGAAATAAGTATGCTGGTCACATGCAAACACGCCACAATGTGCTGGAAATCTGCCACTTGTTTATGATTTCCCATCTTGTACATGGCATGGTCTCAACTACTTAGAGCAGAGTTAATAGTCTTTCCATATGTATCAAAATAACTCTGGCCTTTCTATTTATTAGTGCACGTAAGCCTTCTCTCCATCCCCTCCTTTCTAGCGAGGGCTGTGCTGTAAAGTTTTCCATGTGAGAAGGCAGCTGTACAACAGTTTTAGCCTCAAATTTGGTTACTCAAATGCTACTTCTGCTATCACAAACCACAAATCATTCTGTTTAGCGAATAAAGCAATGGAAAGAGCAAAGGGAGAAAGTATTTGCAGGTGGCTGTTCTGTTGTGATCCACACACTGAGCAATGGGGCACTTGTATGCGCACACACAAGCTCCAGCCAGGCTCCACATACATGGCACTGCTTCTGGTGCAAGGCTTTGGCTCCTTCATTGTCACTCTGCTGCAGTTTACATCATGTCTTCAAATCCTTACTGATCTGATGTCAACATTACTTCCCACATGCATCTCAAATAAGAACACGGTCATGCTCTACATCGGAGGAATTCTCAGCTCCTTGCTGCTGTCTGCCACAGCAGTGATTTAAAACAGACACATGCCTTTCAGCAAACCTTCATGTTTTCCTAGTAAAATATGAGATCTGTTTAAAAGAGACCTAAAATTCACTGTCCATCACATTTGTATTTTAACACCTACACACTGCAGACAGAGACCTCAGTCCATTAATCTTTCTAGAATGATGCGTTGACAAAGCAGTTTGGTTGTGAAAAACTGCAACTGTTTTCAGAGCAATACCAGGTTTTTCCTCAGTGGCCCCATGGCTACGAGAAAACATTTGGCATAACCCTGAGAGTTTATTTAGCTTGCAGAACACTGGCAATCCACTGTCAAACCAAGATGATGTCTTGTCAATTAATAATTTAACATTCTGCACTAATCTAATGCCGTGCATACAAACCATTTGAACAGACTTCTTCAGCAATGAGGGCCACGGCCTCTCTTCATTTACCCAATAGTCACAATAAAATTCTCTTGAACAACAGAATATTTAATATTCAGAGAGTGACAACACACAAGGGCACTGTAAACAGTCACCAGCTACAGCACTTTAGTACATTGTCTTAGGATTTTGGTTCAATCCTATGAATTTCCATGTATTTCTTATATATTTCCAAGTTGCTACTTATACACATGGCTGATCCTGCCTGATCTGCACCTTAAGTCATGCAACAACCACCCTCATAACTTCACAAACTGAAACAGAAATGAGCAGGGCTTCAGCCAAGCACATGTGTACACACAGGCACCCAGAGGAGTTTGGTGGATGCAAAAGGCTTATGGAGGCAAAAGGCTTCATAGTCTGTATTTTATCCCTGGACTTCCATAAAAAAAAGCTTCCTGTTCCATACAGGCCTTGAGCACCAGGTTGCCTGTGCCCAAAGAGAAGACATTAAAACAGGTTCTCATACAAACAAGGATGAATACTGTCGCATGAGACAGTTTCATGCGCTGTTTCCAAAAATGCTGTATTTCAATGTAAAGGTGTTCAAGACGTGCAACCCGTGCAACCGAGGGGGAGGAGAAGGAGGAGGAGAAGGAGGAGAAGGAGGAAGAGGAGGAGGAGGAGAAGCGTTTTAAAGAAGGTTGAGTTCCTCCTGCCATTCGCTCGGTAAATGACCTGTCAGTTTGATGCAAACGCTCTCCCTGCAACGCCCCAGCTTGGGCGGGGGCAGGGATGGGGAGAAAGGGCAGGAGGAAGAAGAAATTGCTCGACAGAAGTATTTTTAATGACCCCCAGGGAGACGTCACCGTGGCGCAGGCTGACGTGCGGTACCCGGGGGCAGGCAGCCTTCCTCCTCTTCCTCCCCCTCCTCCCTTCCTCCTCCCCTGTACGGCTGCTTCCGTCTCCCTGCCCTTTCATAAAGAAAGCCCCCGAAAGCACGATTAATAAACAAGGAGGTAGCGACTGCCCGACTAGGTACAACTCGAGTGTTGGCTTTTGTTAGAAGGATTGAAAAAATAGCTGAAGAAAATCTGGAACTCTATGGAAAGAGTCTTTCCAGGGGCGGACTTTCAGCCAAAGGAAGCTGAGCGTGAAACACGGGCAGGAAGATTTACGTTTGCTGAAGTACAATCTCAGTATTAGATGGTTGCGTGTTTTTTTCACGGCTTCTTTTGTCTGTTGGTTTATTCTCCTTTTTCTTTTTCTTTTTCTTTTTCCTTTCTCTTTTTTGACAACTTCCTTCTTGCCTGTCATTAGAAGTAAGAATGTATTTCTTTGCCTCTACCAGATCTCAGTTAATTAGCCATGGCTGCAGCAGGCTAAAGGATTTAAATTCAAAGTGAAACTCATTCCAATCAAAACTGCAGCAAACTGGGGGTTTTATTTGACTTTAACCTGAGAATCAGTTGTTGTATCACTGAAGTACATACTGCAGTACCAGCTGAGTGCTTTCAGTATCCCTCTATCAGTGTGAAATATTTAATCGGCACAAGTATCCAATCAGCACAGCAGAGGGGAAGCTACTGTGTGCATTAATTTACTTGCAGTTGAAAAGCAGTAAAGCAGGTCAGAAACATATAACCTTCTCCCTTTCCCCCTCCTCCTTCCCCTCCCAAACAAATACACAGCACATCAGAAGAATTTTGGCGGTGGGGGGAAGGGATTGAAAGCCACCCTGTATGAACCCAGATAGGATAGTCAGACAATAAATTAGTCACTCCTGCCAAGGAATGACAAACACTGCCTGAGAAGAGGAGCGAGGCACACCACCAGCACCACCCCCAGACATGTCCCCCAAAATCCCTTCTCCAACAAATTACATTGTGTAATTGTTTGTTTTTTAATGTTTGACTCTTTTAAAGCTGGAAAGATGGCTGAATGATTACCCCTCCTGTGTATGACATTAATTAGAAGGAAAGCACATGTCCGAAAATATTGAAACAGTCTTTCTATTAAGGAGCGAAATGGCTTTTGATTTTCTGACCTGCCATATTCTCCAAGAAAGGCTTCCATTAATATTATTGGTATTAAAAATCTGGTTTAGAGGCATTCACAAGCTCTTCCACACATCAGCAATTTTATATACTGCAGCGCAAAACAGCTAAACTTTTTCCAATTCCAATTCTACCCTTGTATTTCTCGCTTATTCTCCCAAGACAATCTAGTTCCTTGTCTCCTTGATATTGTAATGAGAATACCAACATGCCATTTTCTTTCACAAGGGATCATATACAACTTGAATGTTATGTGAACAAATTTGTACAATCCTCCAAGTAAAACCATAGTGCAGAAATGTGATGACAGGTGATGATTAAAGTTGCATCAAAAAACCCCACCCCAGCTTGTCATTATGAGTGGCCAAACTCTGAATGTGCCTGCTCTCTAGGACAGACAGCAATGAAGAACTGACAGATTTATGTAAAGAGAGAACTTTCCAAACTGGTAAATGCTCCAACAATGGTAACTGTGGGCTTAGAAATGCACATATTCAGTCAAGTGCAATTAGCCTTTAATTTCTGAACCCATTAAACAGCTTGCTGACTGCAAAAACCGATGTGTATTAAATGGTATCCCTACCTGGCAAGCCACTCGTCAAAGCTCAGAATTAGCTGCTTAGTGACCTGTAAACAGCACTTTTTAACTAACACGGAGTAGGGAGGAAGAGGATGCTATTTAACGAGAAGAGTCAGATTGATATTATGGAACATTCTGGAAGTAACTGTGCATCTTGAAGGAGAGGAGGAGGGGGAACTAGGGCTGGGGTTTTTTAATAACCTCACAAATAATCCCTCCTCCTTTCTCTCTCTCAAACCAGGCCAATGATCAAGGAAATGAGAACAGGGTACTTGATTCACAGTTGACTCTCTCTTCTTGTTACATCAGATCAAGAAGGAGTGTAACAGGGAGGGGGGAGCCGCTTTCTGCAGAGGAAACAAATCTACAAGCTGGCATTTTGTCTCCTAATCCTATTAATTAGACCAGTTTTCTGTCAGAAACACAGCTTTTAAAACTTGCAACGGAGTTACATGTGTGCCCACTCACACATATGCTGCATATATGAATCCGGAAAATTAAATATTATATATGTGGGAGAAAGTCCTCCCCAAAAAATCTTCAAGGCAAGAGTAGTTGGTTTCCCATTTTATTTGATGGATGGATCGCTACTCTTTCACTTAATCCCAAGTTAAAAATGTACAATAAACTGTTAATAGTAAGTCACAGCCTGTGCTGAAGCCCCCAGTAATAACAGCCTTTAGATAGAGGGCACTGTGTTCTGGAGCAGGTCTGCAAGGCTCTGACATGCTTTTTTTAAACCCAAACTTACCACAGAGGAAAACTTAGCTTGATCTTACTATGAATAAAGCAGAAAGCACACACAGGCATCCTCTTGGCAGGTCAGAGGAGGGTTTAACTGGCTCCCTGCTGTGTAACACGGGTTCTCCCCCAGCCCCAAAGCCAGAGTCCTGCTTTCCATTAGCAACTCAAAATCTACACTCTTTCGCCCTTGCCATTTCAGTTTCTCATGATTTACCTCATCCCATGAATTTAAGAGGACTACATCTATATGGCTTGTTTGTTGGTGAAAAACAAAACCAACTCTCTACAAACAAACATACGAAAACATCCCGGGTATACACCATATAAACACTAATGTACTTCTAATTAAAGTTTTGAGAAAACAAAGGCAGAGTGATTAAAGGCCAGGAACATGCAGCTAGCATATGGAGCCCCAGTAAGTGCCCTAGAACAAGCTGAATGTTTCTATTGTGTGAAGCTCATTCATTATAGCTATAAGATGCAGGGCAGACATTTGCATTTCTAGAGTGGCATCTTGTAATTTTTAGATAAATCATGGGATCCAGACCCTTTCTAAATGGCATCAAGCTCACATTTCTTGATAACCTACCTCTCTTTGTTTCAGTAGTCTGCCTCACTCTTTTCTTCTCCTCTGCATGAATGTCATTAAAGTTTGCATTCTATGTGTCTAGAACTCAGGGCCTTCTCATTTTTGCTTAAAAAGGTACTGTTTGCTATGAACAAGCACTGCAAAAGGAGATGCAACTGCATGCAATCAGAAAAACTAACAATAAATTAGAGTAATTTATTGTATCCAGTTCCAAAGCTGCTGCCTCCTGATTCATTTTTTTCTGCCCCATTCCTCCCATCAGTCCCAACCCAAGCCCCACTCCAACCTGATAATAAGTTCTTTGATTTCTCCCTTCTTCACCTCAGCTTAAAATCAAATTTGGAAATGCACATCTTCTTTGGAGTGGCAGGAAGAACCAACAGTACAATAAACTAAGCCAAATCCTTCCCCCTGCCCCTCACCCTGCTTTTTCCTAGATAACACAGAATCCTCCTGAAATGAACAAATGTAACTGTGAACAGATACAGATTTCCCATGGGATCAAACCATCAATTCGTCAGTATACACAGAAAGAAGATAGAAGTCAAATAGTTGCATGTCCCCCAAGGAAAAGCAGAGCTTCAGTTGTGAAGTATTCCCATCAGAAATTTTGGATAAGCTGCAAAGAAAAGAAAAAAATCCCTGCCTTCTCTCCAGACCTGGTGTAGATATCTCTGCAGCAATTCTACATACACACATTTCATCCCAACAGCACAAGCTTTTAGGATGACTCTGAACTGATTAGTGTTTTTTCAAGTGCAGGCATGTTTGCATGGTACATGAAACTTCTCAGAACAACCTTTCAATTGTCCATCACTCCCAAGTACAGTTTTGGTGAAAGCAAATATAGCGGGAGGGGAAATAAAGAGCTCAAATGGAGTGCTTACATCTAGGCACCTCTTCATTCCAAATGCAGGCTCTTGTGTCCACATGGACCACTGCCAACACAAGGGCAGCAGTGGCCAGAGGAACAGTCACCCCATGCTCCTGTCCCTTGAGCCCAGGGGGATCCCACTCTTTCTGGAGAGGGAATGTCAGTACATGAAGGAAGCTGATTTTGTCATGGAACTGAAGAGTGCACTTTGTTCAGAGGACAAAGATGAAGGCAACTTTATGAAGAGTTTTTGCAAAAGCCATCAGCCGTTAGCACACTTTACTCATGAAAAACCCTGTGGCTTGCCAGCACGAAGAGAAGGGACCTTCCACCCCAGCCTCTAAGTCTGCTTCTGGCTAAGCACACCAGGACTGAGGTGGAATCAGAGCTGTCTTTCAAGATCTAGATAAATCCCTTTGCCTTAGTTTCCCAACTGGGTAACACGTTTTCCTCACTGAGATATTGTGAAAACGAGCTTGTTAGCATCCATTAAATGCTGTTTATTTGCTATCAAAGACGAGTTAAATCATATGACTTTATCTTAATCCGGCAGGATTATAGCTGTCAAATCAAAGGTAGTGAACTATCGTCCTGTTTATCTTATCTTGCCTGCCAATATTTTCTCATGTCCTCCAAAGGAAACCTTGTTGGGATGAAGATGAGACTTTACAGATCCAAGCATTTTCCTGGGTGTATGCAGGCTTGGCCACAAAAAGAACTAAGCAGGCGGCACAAACTGAATTTCATGTACTTTCCTTTCCACAGGTTGCATAAAAAGCAATCTACAGACCAAAAAATGTAGTAAAACCCATGGCCAGAGATGGGAAACACATAACTGGTAACTGCACCTTGAAAAACAGGTACTACAGGTCTGAAGAAGAAAGGTGTTCAAAGAAGCTGGAAGGAATGGCGGAAGAGACATACAGAGACAAATTTCTCACGACGGCACTCTTGCAGTTCTGCTGTCAATGGACCAAAAAGAGTTGAAGTAGTAAACCTCTGAGAGATTCTCCTCCTGCATCATAAAATAAAACTGGTTATTACAAACTATGGAATGAGAATTATAAACAGTTGTGCAGGTGTTTGCAGAAGTAAAGGATGCAGAAGGATGAGTTGACAATGGACTTCATCTCAAGACTTCCTACTTTCTCACACACAATATAGAGAGGATAACAATCTCAATGATTTTCTCAGTCCCTTCCCAGGATATCTGAGCACATGTACATCATTCAAAGAAATCCCTATGATCCAGTAAAGCCCCTTCCAGAGGCAGGAACTCTGAGTATACATGTGGAAGGAAGCTGCAGGAGCTAAAACTGAAGTCACAGAAACACACTCACATGATGTATCAAGTCAAAGCTGGAAACTGAACCTCGACATCACGAACACAAACCTTTAGTTATTGAGAGAGCACCTTCACTCCTCATTTAATTTTTCCCTCAGTTGTACCACTTCATTTGCCATGTGGAGTATCCAAAACATAACTGTGAACATTGTGAATGATCACACTGCCTTCTTTATCCAACCTGAGAGCTGACTGTGCAGGCAGGCTGGCTGCCACAGCACTCAGGCAGCAACCGCACTGCAGGGGTTTTCTGCCTTTCAAGCAGGGAGTGTTCAAAAAGGTAGATTATCAAATAATGCCTTACCAAAAACATATGGTAATGTTTAAAACCTGGCTGAATGAATACCACCTGATCAAATATCACCTCTTATAGAAGTGGGAGAAACTGAAAACTGGGAACTCCAAGCCCTTTGTCTTTGCTCAGACCACTATTCAATGCTTTACTTTTTTTTTATTGGGGGTATATATGGGTGGTTTAGACAGATTAAAAAAAAATAATTTACCCTCCCTAACCCTCCCCCCCATGACAAAGAGTGCTGTGTGGGTACACACATGTGAAAAATCAAAAGCCAACTTAGACAGTTTGAGAATCCCAAGGAATACCACTTGACTACATACAGATAATTGATCAGTCATAATAAGAGGCGAGTACAGCATGTAATATTTTTCTGTTAATGAGACTTCAGAGAATGCATGAAGAAACTATTTAGAATGACTGAACTGTACAAATACATTAGCAGATGGAGAAAATACTGTGTAAATGTAAGAAACAAGGGAATGATATGCTTTCACTCTAACTTAATGGAAATGCAAATGATAAGACAATGCTTAAAGGGAAAGAAAGGTATACAGTAGTGCTGGGAAAGAATATTAAAGAAATAGAAGAGCTGCTAATGAAGGACTGTGTAGATCCTTGAAACTAAGACAGACACTACACAACCATTATTCCAGAGGCCAAAGAGAGAGTAACAAGCAATAAATACAAATCATGCCAATGACAGTAAATAAAATGGAATGTACAAGAGAGAATGAGATAGAACAAACTGGGCCCACTTCAACAACAGGAGAGGAGCACAATGGCTAAGGAGAAGGCAATGACACACTATATTGCCGCTGCCTTCACACATCAAGATGGAGATGATTATATAATGCACAGATAAAATGGAAATTATCTGCAAAATTTAGTCCCTAGTCTACAGTTGTATCTGAACTGATTTCTAAACTACTCCCATGCACAGTGACAGAAGAAAGAAAGACATTTGTATGTTGACCTTTTTGCTATGGTAGTGGCAAGCACTTGGATGCTTTAGCCATGAGAACTCTACAGGGAGCTGCAGAGTGACATTCATCTATGTGTATACTCAGAAAGGATTCAAGGGCACAAAAGAAAGGTGAGAAGAGATCGAGAGAAGCTTTAGCAAACTTTTTCCCTAACTTTTTAAATTTTCAGAATCAGAATGGACATTTCCCATTGAGTCCAAAACATCACAAACACTTAATACCAACCTCCATCAGTCAACCAGATCCTTTGCCGGGAACATTTATCCCAGCTGATAGCTTTTCTTCTGATAAAAGCCATCTTGCAAAGACACTGAGTACAAAAAATGACAAGGTGGTCAGAAAGAACTGATGCTCTAGCACTCCAGTTCTGCAGTACACCCAATTTTTTTTCATTCCCATTTGAGTTAACCTTTTCTTCTGCAAGAGTGGAACACCCTTCAGAGCACAAGGCAAGGATTAGGTGGCAGGTTCGTGAAGAAGCCCCCAACAATCTGAGTCCAAATACAGGACAAGTCATAAGTAGGAATGAAAAAGAAAGTCCTTGTTCCAGTTCCAAAATCATCTGTGGTGTAACTCCCAACTTGGAATAAGATTGGGCTGCAATTGTGTTAACTGAAAAGACACGATGTAGAAAAAGAATGGGACAAATAAGTGGCAATATCAACACTGCTCATGCCAGTGGCTTCTAGCTGTGCAGGAGGTGTTAACAACACCCAGTGTGTAAACTGTAGCTCTCTACATAGCGTCTCTATAGATACTGTGACTACAGTCAGCCCCATATAATTTCACTCCTGCTTTTCCCACTATTTTTTCTTCCCCTAAAGGATTAAAGACTTTAAAAGGAAGTGTGGAAGAGTAAAATAAAGCTTAGTAATGATGGCCTTCTCCAGGAGGTGAAGGAAACAGGCCATGTTTTACCAAACATGGTACACCAATGTGAATCCCTAGTTCCTCCAAGGGAAACCATCTCCTGGTCCCTTAATCTTCCTCCTATGACACCCCAGCTAATGTGACTGCACCAGCATTCAGATAGCTGTGCAATAAACCAGTAGCTCTATCAATTAAAGTTAATCTGGCAAAGGAAAAAAACCCTAACTTTTAATACAGATTAATTTCCCACCTCAGATCACACCCTTGCTGCAAAAACAACTGGGCCTAAGTGGTAGAACGAGGCACTGGGGAGGAAGAGGGAAGGAGGAGGGAAAAACACCATTCCAGGAGAGTGCTATAATGGTATTGGGGCAGCAATGGGCACAGGCTTGGCAATTTCACAATGAATTGTGAGGAAAGTGGGAAACAGAACAGAAGGGATTAAAGAATAAAAGAAAGAACATATACAAGAGACTATGAGGACAGTGCACTTTGGCCAAAGGAAACAAGTACAAAGCCACTGTGCCTTTCACTGCTAGGCCAACAAGTTTAGTAACACTACTTCCAGTAGTAATCAACACTCACTTTCTCCACTTGTGTGTTGAGCAGCCTATATGGAAACATGCATTTCCAGCAGACTGCTGCCTACAACACAACCAAGGATAATATGCAGACTCAGCAGAGAGGCTAAAGGCTGCACGGACACAATGAATAAATTGCCCTCTCAACCCTCAGAAGATTATAGGTCTCTGTCAAGTCATTTAGATATAAAATCTGACCTGCTTTATAGCATTTATAGCTTGTCAGGGAATGTGTTCTGTATAATCAACAGCCATTTCAAGGAAAATAAATAATTTCATAATAAATAAATAATTAAATAAATAATTAAATAAATAATTTTATTTAAAAATTATTATATTTTTGTACTTAATAATTCTAATAACAATTTCTATCTACAGACAACCTTCACCAAAAGAGTTTATGCACTACAAGTTGACACCTCAGCTAAGTAGACAGTAACATCCCCACATAGGTGTTGCTGGGGGTCCAATGCTGATTAGCACCGGGATGCCGCAACCTTCCTAGAGAGAGCATCCCGCAGGGGAACAGCCCTTCCAGGGGCACTGGCAGGCCTCCCTGGGCGACAAGTGATTTCAGCAAGTGTAGCAATTTCTCAGCTACAAGCAATTTCAGCTCTTGTGATTCAGCTCTTTGTGAAATCACCTAAGGTGAATTCGGGGACAGAGAGACAGGAGCCTCGTATGACAGCCTTTATGGTCCAGCCACTCTGTGAAAGGGCAGTCAGGGACATGTACTCCCTCTTGTCACGGGCAGGGAGAGAGGTTTTTATGGGGAAGGCAGGGGGTGGGGTAGAAACCAATTAGCCAGCTGGGTACAGGCAATTACCATAAAGAAACAAGGTATGTTGAGAGCTCACCCTAAGCCTGAGGAAGGTTGTTTATCTCTCGGGGAGATTCTTTTGGCCCTCAGGCCTCTTTCCTCCAAGGGAGTGCAGGAGGCTCCTGCACCAAAGTCTCACAGCCCTCCACACATAGGCACATCCACCTACCAGACACTACTCCCAGTCTTATGCTGACATGATGAATAATAAATAAATTACAGGCATAGGAGCCATCAAAGAAGAAACTCAACAGAAATTATTAAAAAATAAATCAGTCAAATGCAGTGGGAGAGAGGAGGCAAGGGACAAACAGGACGTTGAGAGAAAGGCATTCAAAACTTCAGATTTCTTGACAGCATTCTTTCTAAAAACCAAAAGCAAGATGGGCTGGAATGCAGTGCTGTGGTAAAGGCAGATGCATTCAGTTTTCTTAACTAAAAGTTTCAGGAAGAAGTAACTACAGCATCAGAGATGCTTTCTTAATGTGAAGGTGGACAAAATGGCAAGAGACAAAGACTGCTGAATTCAGCAGTAGCTAAGTCTATAAATGGGCTAAGCAATCTGTAAATGGAAACTTTTTCAAACTGGAATGAAAGTAAACCTCCTAAGTATTTTAGCAGTGAGCATGACTGAATCTCCTGCTACTCATTATATCAGTATCATCCATTAACATCATTGCACTTCAGGGCTTATTAGCATTTCCACTCTAAAACATGATAGACGTTTATCTGGGGATGGTGTGGATGAATGGAAGATGGTACATATGTTGAAACAGGGCACAAATATTCTCAGCTGAGGGATTTTATTTTTTATTGTTTTTTGATGCGGTCTAAGACGTGATCAATTTCCTAAGACAGTTTGCTGGTTACCATATAGTCTGTGAGTATAATAGGACTTGCACTGCCACCTATGCATAAGCTGCAGAAAACAGGGCAAGTTGAGTCTGGAAGGACTGGAATATGGGCAGGGGGGGAAACACAGGCTTTTGACGCTGACAAGCGTGGCTTCAGAGCAGGTAGCACAGTCCTTACGCTGTTCCAAGAGCAACTCTAAGTCTGAGGAAAACAATACTCAACCCCACTGTTTCAGACTGGCTCATGTACATGTCCAGATGAGCCTCGCTGCTGGCATAAAGGGGAGCTGAGGTGCCTAGTCTTAGAGCAAGATGGCTGTTGGGCCAAAGAGATGACAAGAGGCCTTCAGATTTTGAGATATTTACTCATCTTCAAAGATGTATGCCTCTCTAGTTCCCCGTTCACTGAATTCAGTAACTGCAGATCTATAACCGGCATAGCTCCAGCTCAGGGCACTTCTGGACTATAGAGTCAGAAGCAACTTCTTGTCTTGGTTTAAAAGACAGGTATCTGCCAAGAAAGGCGGGAACCTCCCTTGGAATGGAGAATATGACCCCCTTCCCTCCGAATTATTATAACTTTGAAATTAAGGGCCTTTCAGGCAAAGATATGGGAAAAGGAATAACAGTTCTTTACTAGTACGTATATGTATAACAAGGCAAACCAACAGAGCCAGAAACCCAGTGACAGCGCTCTCTGGGCCGCAGGCTCTTTCCCCTTGGGTGCAGTTCCGCTCACAGCCGGCAGGGGCGCTGCTGGCTCCCGGCCGGGCAGGGCGGGTGCGATGATTCCCCCGCGCCTGCAGGGGGCGCTGTGGCGCGAGCTCAGTCGCGTCTCCCTCACGTGGCAATGCCAGGCAAGCCGGCGGAAGGGATGGAAAAGGGGCTTCCTTTACAAACCTGCAGGAGCAGCCAGGCCCGATTCCCCTCTGGATGGCAAGATGGGCTGTAGCAGGAACTTCGGAGGCGTGGCTGGTATGGCAGAGGTGGGCACACCCGGGGTAGCAAACAAAATGTAGCAGAAACTCCGCAGCTGTAGCAGGAGCCTCGGGGTGTCCCGGCAGGCAGGCAGTGCGGGGCTACCGTGTAGCAAAAAACCCGGAGCAGTGGCAGAGAAGCAGCGGGGCTGGGCAGCAGCAGCCGGGTTCCTGAACACGGCCGGGAGAGGCTCCCTCTGAGTGGGTCAGGGCTCTGGGTTTTCCCCTGAGGCACCTGAGTAGATGGTAAGAGTCCTTTCTAGTGAGGTCGGGTGTTAATGAGGTCCCAGTCCAATGGCTGCTCTTACAAGCAGAGCTTCACTCGAGCAGAGCTTCACTCATGGTAGAAGAAGACAGCAGGAGATGGAACTCCACAGTAGTGGTGAATTCTCCCCACAGCGACCGCAGCCTGTCTCCCCCTCCAGTGTTGAGTGAGAGAGAGTGAGAGGAGCCAAGCCTGTGAGAGGACCCTCAGCGCCTGTGAGATTTTCTTTGCCTTCCAAAGAGAAAACCCCCCAGGTAAGAGAGAAGGCTGCACCCTTCCCCCGCTGGCCATTTCTTTTGTCTCTTAAATACCGGTCGTTACTATCTCTTAGCAACAGACTGGACAAAATTCCAGGAGAGGAAAAAAACAAAAGGAAAAATCTTAACCCCCAAAACTTCTCCTTTAGTTTATGTACTCACTGAACTTTATTCTTCTCTCCTACAGCAGACTAGCACATATCAACTTCAGCAGAATTAGTCTTGGTTCAGACTGGTGTAAGAGCAGGAAGAAATCCAATGGAATGTGTTTAAATGATTCTGCTACTTTCTCTCTGCTCTAATTTTCATAGAGAGTAAATACAAGTAAGCCAGCTCTATGGTGTTTTCTCCAGTGTCAATAGTCGGAACTAGCTCAAATGGATCAAACTATGTGGATCCTCACTCACCTTGTGGGGGCCCTGCAGTCTCCCTGGGAACATCCTACTAGTGCCTTTACATGGAAAGAGACAGATGGAAACAACATCCCACCTAATCAGTGAACTCTCTGCTGAGGAGGTCTGTCTCTCTTCACTACCACTGGGCATGTTGGCTTCTAAATTAAATATCCCTACTGGGTGATGAAATTTGGAGAATTCTAGCCCAGAAAATTAAACAGTGAAATGTTTTAGTCATGCAAGTGCACTGTTCTTTATCTTGAAATATGTGTTAGTATAAAATTGCAATGTCTCAGTGGGGGGTTATCCCAGTTTTAGGATAGTGGGATAAGAGTGGTGAGTGAGCTGCACGAATTCTGTTGCTAAACCACAAAATGGACTCACCTTGCCTTAGCCCAGGCCTTTATGCCTTAGACCTTGAACATCTCCTGATGTTCAGAGAGAACTCCTGAATAGCTGCTGTTTAATTTGGCTTCAAACATGTTAAAAATGTTAAGTCTGAATGACACAAACAGGAGAATTTGTGTACTGATCTCAGGAACAGTTCATTTAAGTAGAGACATCTCCCTCCAGGTGTTCAGGAACCAGACAGACACAGTCAGGATGGTCATAACTTGCCATTTGACAAAATATCCTGCCATCCCTAAACAGGATGCGCTGTCACCATGCACCTGAAGCAACCATCTTCCCCCCACACATGGGCTGCTGACTAGCCAGCATTCCCCAAGGCAGGGACACATTGTCTCACCTTCCGCCTTTCCAAGACTGCCAGTTAGTTGCTCCTGCTTTTAGATTAAAAACAGCTCCTAATACATGCTCTCCTTGATACATTGGCAACATGCACAGTCTTTCTGGCACAGCCCTGCACAGAAATCCTCCTGCCTTGGAAAGTTCTGGCTTTCCTTGAGAGACTGCAATGTAATGTAAGAGCAGTTTTGGCTAGGAAGGAGGCTGATACTATTAAGATTGATCAGGCTGAGCAGTGAAGCTTGGATACAACCTTATCAACAAGGATTTTTACAACTATGCAGGAGACAAAGCAAAATGACCTGGACAAACTCAGTATCCTGGCGAAGAGCACAAGAACAAGCAAAAGTTGACTCATGGCAGTAGATATCTGCCCTTGCATCATCATGACTAAACTATAATTAGACACCTCTGTTTTTTAAAAATCACTCGTGATTCTTTTTAAAGGCTGGCAAAATTAGTGAAAATTTCCTACAATTTCATACAGAAATACTTTTTAAGTGACTTTTAAACCATTTTTATGTTGAAGTAAAAAAATGGTCTCACAATCCTGGTTTCTTTCAACTGGCCAATAACTGAAAGGACAGGAGCTGATAATATCACTAACTGATAGGATAGTACAGGGAAAAAAATGGTAAGTGAGTTTCAGGACAATCACCCTACATTGTGTTATATTAAGATATCAAGAGGCATGTGTCAGCTGAGCCACAAGCAACCATGAAAAATACATTATTTATGAAAAAGACAAGCCCTTCAAGGGCTATTACAAACTTTCCCCAGCATCAGCAGGAGTAGCGATGTATTTAACCACTCACTGCCACCACGCCTGACTTCCAACAGTAGAATGATACAAGAGCATTTGTATTCATATGGGCAAGAACAAATGAGGGCTGCACAACTTCACTAGCACCCTGAGGAACTGCTGTCCCTGAAAAGTAGTTACATTTACTTTGGAGACTGGCCCAAGCATGCTAAACCTGGCTCCATTTTTCTGTGGACAGGCTCCTCTGAAACAGCGTTTGCAATGACTGCTAGAGGAAGCCTGTCAGATCTGTAGGGCAGTTCCATAAGTGCCTCAAGCCACAGGACATGAATCAAGTTCCAGCCCAAAGCTGCTTAACCAGGCACGCACAGTGATTCAGGTCTGCCAGAAAACCTGTGCCTGGATACACCAAAATTCCTTTGGACAACCACTGGTTTCCATCTCATGGGCTGTCACATCCTGCTGGCTATCACAGAGTGGTCAGGACATGACTATCTGCAGAGCTAAATGTTTTAAGGCAACTTCAGGATTATGTGACTACTGGATCACATTGCACCATTCAGAAAACCTATTTCAGGAATACTTGCATGAAGTTCACAATTTCTTCTCATTCTGAAGCCAAAGTGAAACCTCAATTAAGTATCTCAAGTAATAGCACCTACTATTTTGCTAGGTTCATGGCTTTCAATCTTGAAAATCCTCATCTTATTTCCAGCTTTAGCTTCTAGCCACTTATACCTTTTTCCCAGCTACACGGAATAAGTGCCGGCTAACTCAGATGTTCCTTTACTGAAAGACAGGGACAATGATTCTGGTTTACTCCATACCCACAGCAGGCACCAAGCTTGGGGTAGAATATAATGGAGCACTTTTGACAGCCTCAAATTACATCTTGGGCAAAATCAGCTTCTCATGTTCCTGGGAAATTCACTGCTTGCTCTATTGATTCCTGAACCCTGCTCAGTACTAGGCCAAAAATTACCAGGGCCAGAGAATCCATCAGAAATTTCTATTTTACCTTCAGGATTTTGTGCACTGAAGCCAAATTCTCTTGAGTCAGGTCAGGGGATTTTCCGAGAAGCTTCCCCTCACATAAAATTAACCCATTATATTAACTAATTGTGTGTAAATAAAACCCATTTCAGTTACACTAAATCTATATTCAAACACTGTTATTCCTAATAAAGAGCTGAGTCAGAGGGAAGGCCACCTATGGTGCTATGTTAAACTTTCAGTAAGAGGCACTGCTCTTTGGTAAAATAGCTTTGCAAAGTCTTTTATCACTGGTTTTGCTTTCAAACCTACTAAGGTGATAGTAATTACTAGAAGTAAATGAAAAGAACATGAGCATTTCAACCAGGTATCTGTAACATCACAGTCTGCAGGTGTGATGGTTCAGCAGTGCACCGACAGGTCTGTGCTGAGATGAAATGAGTTGCCATCCAAGCTAAGACCCAGGAGTAGCATTAGCACAGTTGAAGGGAAGAAGACCCTACACATTGCCATTCATCCTAAGGCTCCAAAGGATGGTGCAATTCACCAAGTCTGACATCTCATAGAACACCACTGTGGCATTCAACTAATTAGAGACTAATAACTTATTTTCAGGTAAAGCTTAACCTTCCAGAGAAGGTATCGTGCTCTGGGATGAAGCTCCCATGAAACAGCAAATCCTCTGTTTCCTTTGGTCAGCCCTTCAAAGAGTTAAATCTCCTCCCCTCTCCCTTAAAGCCTTCAGCCTGTTTTGTGACTTGAATTGCTCAGGAGTTTCACCTGCAGCTGTAGCTGGGCTCGGAAGGGCCTCTGACATGGCCAGAATTTCTGATGGTCAACTCGCTGTTCTAGGATTTTTGTATTTTAATCAGATTTAGGGAGCCAAAGTGGGCTGAGTATGCAGGAGCATGTGTCACTCATGTGCAATGCAGCGTGCAATCCAGCCTTTCACCCTCCCAGCTCCCAGCCATTTGCATTCTGGCAACATCTCACTTTAAGTCCCCAAATACCCCCAGCCCACCAAAGAACAAATACCAGCTTCTCTGAAGCTACAGCAGAGAGAAAATGGCAGCTAAAAAAATGCATAAGGCCAACTTCAAAGTTGCTGAATTTGGTGCTTCGGCTTTGAAAAACCTGTCATTTGGGACGAAGAGTGGGAGGCTGCTCTTTCCCCCTCGTTTTCATTAAACAGCTTTTCAGAACTTGGGAGAGCTACAGCTCTCATTATGCATTCCTCCTTCTGGAAATAAATACTTGTGTGGGTTGTCACATTAGTCATGATAGATGACAAAAACAAATTACAGCCTGGCACGGAGCCATGCATTGTGTGTGTATGTGTTACAATGTGCTATTAAAATGTGGTTGGTTCTGCATGTATGTCAGAGGGTGGAGTCTTCTCCAGGAGCAGAAGTCCTATAATGAGGGACTTTCTGAAGAAGAAACAGAGAATCATGACTGCGTTTTATTCCTTTCCCCTCAAGGAGATATTACACAAACTCCCCATATGGCTTATTGCTACACAGAGAATTCCTACTTCTTCAATGCTTCTTCCAGCTCTCTGAAGTCAAAAACAAGCTAAGCAGTCCCACAGCTCAGTTCAGCCTTTAAATAAGCTGGAGCTCTCCAGAGGGATGGGAACCAAAAATTTATTAGTCCCCTGCTTCTCTCTCACTGTACACGTTTCAGTCAGTTTTGGTGTCAGTTATGATGCCCAAATCAAATTCTTTTTCAAAATATAACAAGATTTAAAAACCATGCCCAGTGTCCAACCCTCACCGTGAACAACTAGTTTTTTCAGTCTGAGAGATCAGCATCCTGTATTATTACCCAGCTGGTCCTCTGCAGAAAAGATGAGCCATACTGCACATTCCTGCCCCCATGTTTTGCATGTGTGAAAATATGAGCCAGAGAAGTCATGCAACAAATAATCAAAATTCTGCCCTAACCTGAATAAAAAGAGGATTGTTTTTGAGAACCCAAAGGCAGAGGAGACTAAATTACACAATCAGATTATCTGATGAGGATATTTCAATGAGTAAATGGAGTTACTTCAATTTTTCCTGGAACAGCTTGAGGATCTGTTGTTGCTGTGACATGCCTTCCCACTGCTGTGCTACCATAATTCTGGAGCTGTAGTGGAAACTACAGTGTGGGACCTACAACTGCATCATTCCTCACCAGAGAGGGATGAGAAAGAAAGTCATAGCCTGCCTTCCACCCATTTTTCTAACCTTAAGATACCTTTACATTGGCCTTGTCTCTAAGATACCTTTACACACCACAGTGTAAAGGCTACACATCATTTTCAGTAGGACAGCACCAGTAATGTCACTGTTCAAGTATTTCTGAACAGGTCACTAAATACAAATCAACAAAATTTAAAAACCAATCAAACTCAAAAAACCTTTTACCATTTACATTCAGAATATTGACAAAACAAATGCAATCCCCAACTAATCACAGAAACAACTTAAAAATACGGGACTTTTAAAAAGCAATAAATTGTGGGGGTTTGCCACCTTTAATAATTCTGTAGGAGTGGTGTGGACAAACTTTCAGAAATAATCACTAGAAATTCAATGATTTGTACAAATTATAGTGGAGAATTTATTCAGTCACATGATTCCAACAGCTAGGGCTTTAAAAATAAAGTCAAGCATTGTAAGACACACAATATCCCTGCTAGGGTTGGCGGTGCTCCATTTACATGCTATAAACTCAAACTGGGCAATGAAAAGAAATTTTCCAGCACCATTTTACCTTATGCTGCTGTTCAAAGCTCACATTGTAGTCCTTACTCATTCTTGGTGAGTCACAAGCTTTTCAAGCTTCTAACATTTGTGTATCAAACCAGGCCAGAACTTCAGTTACTGTAAGCAGTGACAAGGCATCGATGTTCCTCTGAATCATCATTACCACACCCATGTTTGAAGGACTCTGCACAAGGGTTAAGGACTGGGTATAAATGTGAATATTCAGGTAAATTAAGCACACTGAATCCAATTTTGTACCTCCTAAGGATCAATACTCATACACTGCCCATGATTTTAGAGACTATCTTGGCAATGTTTGTCAGCTTATGACAAGGACACTGTGTTCTGGATTCACACTGATGGGATCTGGAATTCCAGAGTCCTAAGTGCTTTTGTGACTTGGGGCCTAAGTTTTGTTATAGTGCTTAATCCAGGCAACTATGTGTTAGTGCTGTTATAAAATACTCATATTATGTGATTAAAAAAACTCCTCAGTTTGAATCACCTCTTTGCTCTGAGACACCCACACAGTACTGCACCAGCAGCTCAGAGTAACATAGAGGTACAGTTATTTACTTGAGGGGGTTTTGCTTGTTTGTTTGAACCAAACTGCAACAATAAAAGAAAACATAGGCAGTAATGACCTTTTGTTTACAGATATATAATATTGCCAGATTTTATGCTTTACAGGATTTTGCTAACTGCAACAGAGCTTAGAAATAATACCAATCAGTTTTTAAAATTCCTCTCCAAGAAAACAATAACATCCTCAGCTAACATCCACAACAGGGAACTTGGAGCCACCAGGTAGGAAACTTGGAGCCACCTGGTTTGTTCCTGTTATTTTATTTTGTTTTATTTTATTTATAGCTCATTGCTAACACAAGCACACACAAACTCATGTTTAATAAGTGCCCTTGATGGCATCCATGTAGGTCTTTCTGTTTAATGATTGGTCTGTAATGAAATATTTGAAAGCACTGGGCTGCCTCACAATACACTTCGCACATAAATGCAAATCAATAAGAAATATGAGCACTGTCTTTCAGACAGCTTCAGGTCACTGTACAGTCTGCTGTGTTTTGTTTTGTATAATAGTAATGATGACTGCTTACAACAGACTGGTAATGATTTTTAAGCTCTCCCTTTTCTCCTTACTAAATCCATTTCAAAGGCTCTAGACTAAATTCATCAATATTCTTTAATTATATTAATATACTGGTGAATTTTAGCACTCAGTGTTGTCCTTTCAGAGGACAGAACTGCAGGAATCTTTTTCTGTGTGTTTTTCAGCCACCAGGGACAATTGCTGGGACTGAAGTGCCCCTATGCCACAGAATTATAGAATCAGTAAGGTTGGAAGAGACCTTTGGGATCACTGAGTCCAGCTGTAAAGTTCTGAACATCAAATTAGATTTGGGGGTCTGGAACAGAGTGAATCAGACCAGACATCTCACAACATTATCTCTGAAAAGGTATCTGGATGCTGGATTCAGAGTGGAGGACTAAATGCCTCACTATATCTGGTTTAATAATATTTTGGGTTCTAGATTTTGCTTCTCAGCTTTGCACTTACCAAAAAAAATAGCAACTCCTGAACTATAAAATCAGGGAAAGTGGCTGCACTGCTTCTGTTGGGAACCCTCCAAGCACTGTTGGAAAGTGAACAGCTTCAATGCTGAATCGTCAGTCTCAGTGCACAAGACCAGGCTTTATGAAAAGTACTGAATCAGTTAATAAATAGCACAGGGAGCTTTTGGTTCAGGTGACAGGTTCTCAACACTTTTCAGAAAAAAACTGAACAAGCACAAAATAAATTGAAGCAGAGTGGATAATTTAGATAGTCCAGTATCTGCTCTGGATTGGATCTGTGTATCTCCTGAGATTATTTCTATGATTTCCAACTGTGGTCCTAATTCTGAAAACTTGGCAGGGAAGGCCAGACATCAGGAGGAACATCTCACATTACTAAATATGTCAAATGAGGACAGAGAGTGGAATTGAAAAATAATAAGTTCAGCAAACTAGAAATGTCTTTATCTTTGAGGAGTTACCCCTTTAGCAGGAGATTTGGCTATATGGTTCCCTTTTACAGCACAGAGCCACAGCTCTGCTCCAGAGAGCTGTGCTGTAACAGATTCCTTGGAGAATTCTGATATGCCCAGGTTCCATGCCTGTGCACAGCTGAAGCACTTTTTCATTTGTCTTCTTCTTTCAGTGAGTCCATCTTGGTATGTATTAGCAATTTGAGCATGATAAGGGTTTTTTTCAGCTTTCTTCCTTTTTTTTAAACAAATCATTCAGATTGTAACGATCTAAATTTCATACTACCTAATGGGCAGTTAATCTGCTTTTTAGAGATGCATAGTAGGAGAAAAACTACAGATTCCAGTTTCTGAATATCTAGATAAAAAAAAGGTTCCTCCATGTTAAGAAAAAGGTTAAGGTGAAAGACAATTTTAAAAGAAGATCCTCAAGAAAACTGTTTCTAAAGACTGTTTCTATGCCAAATGTAAGTGTTGCAAAGAGGAAAGAGAAGAGAAACAATATATTGTAATGCAGTAATTGTAATGCATCAGTAAATCATCTGCAGTCTCTGCTTGTCCTTTTTTCAACTCTTCTACCATGCCTTTCTCCTCCCTCTTCTTCCTAGGTGTCTTGGTTTTAAAGACAGGTGTCTGCCAAGGAAGGCAGGAGCGTCCTTTGGAATGGAAAATGTAAGCCTCTTCCCTCCAAATTATTATAATTTGAAATTAAAGGGCTCTCAGGCAATTATATGAGAACTAGGAATAGCAGTTCTTTACATANGTAGCAGTCAGATTAGGTGGTGGCCGCAGTTCTCTTTGAAGTAGTTCTGTTGAAGCAGTAATCCTGTAGAAAAGTCAGGTCCTCCTCGGAAGGTCCAGTGGTGGTTGTATAGCTCTTATCCTCTGGGAACCCAGTAGGTAAGGCCACTTGTGCTCTTCCAAACCCCAGATTATATCCAGGTGGGAATGCTTGGTTCTTCCCCCTGGGCAGAGCACCTCACAATGGGCTGATGTAATTCTGTGAGTCAAGCGATGGGTCCTTGCTAGCCCATCAAACAGAGCTAGCTCCTGGAGGGAGTTACCAAGGATGAGTCATGGTAGGAGATAATGAGGACTGCCCCACCTGCTCTAAGAGCTTGTGAAGATGATAATAGAATACATACTTTTTTGGTTACATCTTACATTGTAACCTTATCTTGTAACCTAGGACACTAGGGATTCTTGAATCCATCTTCCTTCTTCTAAGTCCCACAGTTTTAATCCTAAAGTTCAGCATATTTTCTAACTGGTGGGTTTTTATCTTTCTCAGTAGAAAAACAACTAAACTGAAGGTTCTGTTGTAATCACCGTCATTCGTTCTCTGATGGCCAAACACAAATGATGGAGAATATTGATTAGAGAAGCAGGTCCTGACATTCTGCACCCTGGGCACTGTTCTGACCCCATACATTGCAAAAGGTTACTGTTAGACCAGGAAAAGCTCCAGAGGTTCATAAGGTACTGAAATAGCTTCATATGATGATCCAAGATAAGGAAAGCCTTAGACAAAAGGAATTATTAGAATTATGTTGTTTCAGATTTGCATGGAACTGACACAGAACGTGGAAGAGGTTTGCTAAATCTTAAATGGCTCAGACAAAGTAGGTGAAGATTCATTATTTATGTCTCATCCAGTAAGAGCAAAGGCAATCCAATTAAACCTGTGGAAGCCAAGTTCAAAACAAAAAAGTCTTTCAGAAGGACACTGTGGGTATTGAAAACTCTCATATGGGATCAGGGGAGGACTAGTGATCCTCATGGAAAAGAATGCCACCGAGGGTGTCTAAATACATGAAGACTATGTTTGGATCAGGAAACCTGAGATGAAATCATTGTCAGAAGTGTCTTTGATAAAATAACCTCTGTAACTGTCTTGCTCTTTGACTTGTCCCTACATATCTGCCTCTGGCTGCTAACACAGACACAATGCTGATGGACATCCAGTCTGACTCAGGGCAACCATTATTGTGTTCTTATAATAGTAATCAGGTTTTTGGTTTTTAATTTGATTTTTGTGAATGATATGTAATTGAGAAGAACTCGGTTTGCAGAAAGCAGGATGGCTTTGAGGTCATAATGTTTAAGAACACCATTTTTTTGAAATGCAAACCTGATTTTGAATCAGTGAGAGCTAGGTAAGTAGGGGAGTTCCTGGTGCCAATTACTCTGAATAATTTTCCAAGTATTAAAATGTGGGTATTTGAAAGTCTTATGAGGAGGAAGAAGAGTTCAGTCCTTGCTGACGATGAAAAAATAAAATCAAAATATTTTAGGAGTCAACAGAACAACAGCTGCAGTTTTCAGAAGGGTTTATTTCTGATTATGGTCAATCAGAAAAAAATCAATGAATCATTTTCTTTTTAAGGAAGACCTTTGTTCTCTAACCAATTTAGTTCCTTTTGAAAAATCTTTCCCTTTCATGCAAATGCTGAGCTATCTATATTTTATGTCATTGGTTACTGAGCTGCTTTCTGCCTAACCTCAGTGAGCAGAGCTGAAGAAAATATGAAAAAGCAAATCCAGCATGTGCTTTCTGAACTGAGGGTGTGAAAGTAGCTGTAAGCTGGCAAAAACTTTGAAGCCATTCTGCAACTTCTGCAGCCTGCCTGGGGTCACTGTTTTCTATCCTACATGACTGGGAGAAACTGAAGTGAAAAACATAGTGGGCTGTCCACATAGTCCTTGAGCACAAATAAACTGAATGCCCTTTCAGGACTTCTATGCATTTGGGGGATCAGATATCTTCCTCATTTAAGTTGGGGTTAAATGACACAGTGCAGGTAGGATGTGGTAATTTTGTAACTACACAGGAAATGGTAATATTTCCTGCACAACATCTACCTTTGAATAATCCATTTTTTGTCTTGTTTTTTTTTTTTTTTCTGGTGAATGCAAGCAACATTCTACTTTGATCAAATGCTAACAAGAGTGTCAAGAAGTGAAAAGTTCCCCAACTCCTGCACACAACATTTAAACAAATTAAATCAAGCTCAGGGAAGACTGCAATGTTTGACTTTTGCTGAATTGGGAGGTTGTAATCAATTAAAGCACTGGGTATATCTTATATCCTGCTGTTGGACTCTGCTCTGCTTCTGCTGAAGTCAGAATTCAATCAATAACTGCTATCAGATGGGAACCTTCCCCAGTTACATGCTTTTTTTCTTCCATACAGTGATACATGTGATTCAATGGTCATTAGACAGGATCCTCTCATCTGCATCATGGTGGTTAAAAATCTAACACTTCAGGGTCAGTCTTTACTCCATTAAAAAGTTATTTAAATAAGTTTTTATTAGATTTGAATGTTCCACATGAAACAGCAAATGGATATTATCCCTAGAGTGTTGGCTAGTAGTTAAATACTCTCAAAGTCCTGTATTTTTAGGCAATATAATCATAAACAGCCATGCCAAGAAGAGACAAGTTGGCAGCATCTGATGTAGTCACCTCAAACATCAGTACATACCTGTGAGGTAAAATGACTTTCAGAAAGTGAAAGAATAGAAATTCATGGAAAAGTGTGAAAAAGTTTGCATTGTGTTTCTCATAACATGTCTCCTGGAAACAAAAGACTTGTCTACACTTGTAACCACTCCAGTTAGCTGGAACAACTTAAATTTACATCCTTACTTATACAGGTGTACACAAGATGTAACAGACACCAATAATGAAATCAAGGAGATACATACACATATCTATGAGAACATACAAATTTCGATATACTTAGGTGTATGTATGTATGCACATTAAAGTAAATACTAAAATGAACCACTTGACTGATGTGTATTATGATAGGGATTTATTATTTTAAGTACTTTTTATTCTACTGTATTACAAGCAATTTATACAATGGAGCTTGACATGTTAAGTATCATTTCAGTAATTAGGTAATAACTGCACCAGTTCTTCAACAAATGTCTCCTCAGTTTGTCTTTGGCTGATTTTCTGATATTAATTTCTTACTCAAGCACCTTAAAAAGCATTCATATGAAAGGAAACTGAAAGCAAACAAAAACTTGCTCTTCAAATAAAAATATTTTTTCCTAGTTTATTCTTCTAGAAGTACAGTGTTTGGATCTGTGGAATAAACCAGTGAGACTCATGGAGGAAATGTTTCATATTTGTATGTATGTCTCCACTAGAGGATCACAAAAAAAATAAGAGGATAGACAAACTCTTGACTTTCCTTTTTGCCAAGCTACTACTTTTCTAAAGGGCCCAACATATGTGGTATTTCAGACTCAGATCTCATACAGTGTTTTGAAACTGGACTGCACATTTGAATCATAAGAATATTCCATTCAGGAAAACAATTGGCACAAAAATAGGAAATGCAGTATCTCATTATACTTCCCAGTCTTCCTTTGGATACTACTGCTAGCTTATCTAACTAAAGGGATTGATTTTAAAGAACAACAGAGTGTCCCTCTGCCCTTTTAAATCACTCCTTGGCTATAAATTCATATAAATGTAGTGAGGAAGGGGAGGGAAGGGGGGAAAGTAGCCTCCAAATGTCATGCCGAGAAAAACACCAAGTTCATGTGCAACAGTTTTGCAGAAGCAGCTGCAGTGTCAGGACAGTCACACACAAGTCCTTTGCCTTCCTCCTTCAGCATTCATCCATTATTTTAAGCCTTACCCTATGAAAAGGTACAAGCTCATTTAAGAGTCCAGACTGAACTTTTGTTGAGCCATGAATCCAACTATATAACCAGTTGCAAAGAGCCTCCACAGAAGTTACATTAGTAGCAGGAGTTGTACATGAAGCCAACTCTTGGCCAAGTGGGACCAAACATTCTATTTTCCTTCAAATCTGTATTTTTAGAAAGAATGTGTTTTACTGAAAATCTGTAGTAAGCTGAAAATCAGCTTCAGATTCTTAGCTAACCAAGAAAGAAAGATCTTACAATGTGAAATGTAGTTACAGATTACTTTTACAGTTTCAGTTCTCCTGAAAGAAACACCTTGGTTTTCCCTCTGCTGGAATGAATTCATTGGGCATTTTCTCCAGGGAAACATAAAGCCGCAATGGCTGATTCTTCCACTCTTTTCAAATATTACACAGAAATGTCATCGAGGAACTTTCCTAAAGCTTTATGAGAAAAAAAATCACACCACTGTGCTAGAGATACAAACAGAGAATTCAGTAATCGATATATTGATGAAAAGATTCCTTGTGGATTTTTTTTTTTTAGCTCTAGACTTGAATCTGTTCCTTCCACTCTGGAGACGAACAAGATTTCCCTTGTGCATAATTCACATTTATTGTTTCAGAAACATGCATCTAGTGAGACAGCGTGTTTTGCAAATGATGCAATATAAAGTAATGTAAATTCTAATTTTCTTATCTCATGCAGAATGTCACTCTGCTCTGTGCTCCAGGTTCCAGATTATACTCACACTTAAATTTCACCATCTCATCTCCCACTGGAGAAACCTGCACTAGAACTGGAAATTGTTTCACAATTTAAATGTGCTGTGTTCCTCTAAGGATAATAAGGATTCCTCTATCAGAGACTATTTTAACACACTCATTTTATGCCTTTTTAGCATCACGTTGACACCAAGTAATCAAAAAAGTACATGAGTTGGGGACAATGCTAAATTAGTGGCAACTGATCAAAAAAAAAAACCAAAAAACCAACCCCCGGCTGACTCTGGATTCACTCACGCATGCAAGGTAACAACAGATTGATCACTTTTTGGCCTCTTGGCAAATTTACAGTTAAATTGCTTCATTTGTAATGGAATCAATATTTCTAATTATGTCAATTATAGTATTAAAAATATAATTATCTACAATGGAAGTGAAACCAGGATATAACCCAGTATTCTGGATCTATTCCAGTACAGTTTTCAGCTCAAAACACATTCTTTATGCAAATAAAGAAATAGAAGCACAACAATGTTGGGTCCCAGAGACCTTGGGCAGTCATCTCACTTCAGCTCAGAGGCAGGCTCAAATCCATTCCAGTATACCCAGACATTCCCAACAGGTGTTTGTTCAACCCAGTCACTGAAAGATTGATTCTACAGTCACATTTACGTAACTGACACTTTTCGATACTCATTAAAGTAAATCCACCACCTTTTTTACCTCTGCTTCTGAACTGATATCCCTAATTTCCCATGTTCTAGAAAGGCTGTTTTTTGAGGTGCTCTTGTGCAGCAGCCTTTTTTCATTGCTGTAACTTAAGAAGCCATTGATTTCTAAATGCTAAAATGTACCGAAGCACTTGCAGTGTGTGAAGATGCAGGAGACAGCTATGGAGAACTCTGGGTTCCATCACGGGATTGCAGTGTCACAGAGCACCTTGGTGTATATAGAGCCTGACAGCACTTTTTCATGCGTCTTCCATCCTGCAGGCAAGAAATGGATGACACATCTTGATGGTTCCACCTCAAGTGGCTTCACTGTAGGTGATGTATGGCCAAGGACTGAGAAAATCAGTTTGGCCACACAGTATCTGCAGAGGATAGACTGAAGGGGTTGGTTCAGGGGCTGTCCATAGTCTTCCCAGTGTAAAAGCTGGAGTTCAGAAAATTAGCCTGAGAAGCACATGACCATGAGCGTATTGTGGAGCAAGGTCATGCTGCCAGAACCAGAGAAACTGCAGATACAGGTGAAGAAAAATACCATCAGAGAGCAAGGCACACCAAGGCACAGGGATCCCTGACTTGCTAAGTAACATCCAAGAGCAGAAAGAGAACTGAACCAGGGAAAAAAAAATTTTATGTATTCATTATTTTGCCAAAACCTGTATATTTCTAAAGCTAGTTAAAAGAGAAATGCTTTCGTGAACCGTACAAAATTGATGTTAACTGCATTTTACAAGGACAAATTCCTTAAGAGGTAAATAGTAAACAAGGTGTTCAATGCCCACAACTCTCCTGGAGACATGGATAGGAAATAGATGCACTCAGCACTGAAGAAAATTAAAACATAGTTATGTAATGGTAAGGGAATTTACCAGTCTGCTGGGAAAAAATGGGTATCCGTTTGTAAACCTTTCCTCTGCCCAGCCCAGTGCTTTTTCAATCCTTCATCATTTTGAGCATGGATTACAGTGATGGCCTGATTGTGGAAATGCATCCCCATAAACCCAAAATTGTTAAGTTCTGTGTCCCTTACAGTTGTGGAGGAGAGCAGCTACACACTGGATTAGTGTCACATCTACACCTGGCTCACTGATGCCTCACACTCTGTGTCCGCATCAGTAGAATTCAAAATGAAGATACATCCAAGGGACTGATTCCAGACAGGCTGATGGGGAAACACTTGGCATAATTATTTTCACAATATATAGATTAATCTGAGTACTTAAATTCTGCTTGCGAGTTCCTAACTAATATTACTCGACTGCAGAACTTCTAATTACAAGTATTACCATTTCTAATCTCCTGAAGCTCTGCCTGCTGTGTCTGCATCTGAGTCATCACATTAAAGGCCCTCTGTTGTCTCACTGCATTCTTCTCAGGCCTTCAAATGTTACTAAACTAGAATAACAAAACTGGAAGATAACAGTTGGTGTGAGTAGGATGCTAATACATTTCAATTTAAATTTAAGGCTTCTTAGTAGTGGGGGAGAGCTGAAAACTAATTTGGGCTTAACATAGGCAGCTATCTGAAAGTACTGAGATTTTCTGATCAGACAACAAGGAATCTGAGCTGGAGGAAAGGAAGCAAGGAAGGGAGAAAGGGAAGAGAAGGCAGGCAGGCAGGTAGGCAGGCAGGCAGGAAGGCAGGCAGGAAGGCAGGCAGGCAGGCAGGAAGGAAGGGAGGAAGGAAGGGAGGAAGGGAGGAAGGAAGGAAGGAAGGAAGGAAGGAAGGAAGGAAGGAAGGGAGGGAGGGAGGAAGGGAGGAAGGGAGGAAGGGAGGAAGGGAGGAAGGAAGGAAGGAAGGAAGGAAGGAAGGAAGGAAGATCACCAACAAATTTGGATTAAACATAGAAACTAGAGTGCCACTGAAATAAATAAAACACACTCCCTATATTTGAGCCCCCTGCTCTTTGCCAGCTTTTGGAGTGGTCTGCATTCCGCTCAAGAACACACTCACACCAGCTTTTATGTACTCCCAAACCCAACAGGCGATGAAGTGATATGGAACAGAAAGCATAAAGTACTTTTGAATTTGTGACAGTAAAGCCTTATGGTATGAAAATGCAGTAAGGAAAATGCAATCTAACTCCGGCACAAATCAATAGACTCTAACTGCAGGGAGAATATTAATGTTATTACACAGTTAATCCACGGCTGAATTTGTCTTAGTGAATTGTTAATGTTCTTTCTAAAACAAACAGGCCAGGTAATTTTGCTCCTTTTTTACCTTGGCAAGCTCCTTTCATTACATCTCCACACCTCTCTGAAAAAAGACACACCATGACTGGTGTGCAAAAAACCTCTACAGTGGGGAAGAGGAACAGCAGAAAATTATACTGCACATGAGTAAAATACAGCCTGCCAAGAGGAAAAATGTTTTAGTATGTCAATGCTGGGTTGTGGATTCGGAGTGCCAAAATTATTAAGGTCAGAACGCTGCAGTAAGTGGCAGGTGTAACATCCACCCAGTGCATGCTCATGCACCTCAATGTACATAGCACTGATCAAAGGCAGCCTTGAGAGGGCGCATAACAATGAGATTGTCCTTCAAAGAGGGAGGAAGAGAAGTTGTGAAAAGGAACTGGCCAAATCCTCCATTATCAACAAGAAAGAAATGCCTGATCCTTTGATGACAGGCCTACTTGAACTGGGAGGGAACTGAGAGGTTCTGCAGTGCCTGTGTTGCAGATGCCTTAGGAACAATGCTGCCACTTCTACTCCCCACCTGTAGAACTCAAGGTGACCCAGCCACCTCTGGGGACAGGCAGCACTGGATAAAGACATACCTACTCGCTTGTCCTGACCCTGCCTTAGTCCTCACTGAAGTGGTTGCAAACACTGGAACTGCACATTCAGTCACTAAAGCAGCTTTACACAAGTCACGCCTGGGGACTGATCCTGGACTAACCATGGGTGCTGCTGTTAGGAACCACCCATCTTGCAGCTGACAATGCAGGACAGGAAGCTCAGTCCAGAAGACTAGAAAACTGACCTCTGGTGATGTCAGAGAAGGAGGAAAAACTGGGAGGAAATACCAGTCTGTGTAATTTCATTTGGCCTCATGCACCCTGTTAATATACAATTACTGAATAGGAAGGATAAGGTAAGGTTCAACTGCTTTAATTGGGCACATCTGTAACTTAATAAAGCTTTAGGTATTCTTTGAGTTGACCTTGGATTTCTCAGTTTTATTGGTCTTGTTTTCTAAAAGCAGTATCTTGACTTCAAGATTACCTACACATGCTTTCAAGATTTAAACCACTTTATTATTCTCATCTGAAAAGGGATAATAGAGGGAGAAAATTTACACTTCAAAATTCTTGATAAAAACAGTGAATATGTCCAAATTCCATCTTTCTTATTTTCTAAATAATAATAATAATAATAATGATGATGATGATGATGATGATGATGATGATGATGATGTCGTCTACTGGTGTCCCTCCTGTCCCCTATCTCATTTCTTTCCTCTGCCTGCAAGATCTAACATTGTTGCAGGTGTATAACATATTCCAGCTCATGCAAACAAAAGGAGCACAAAGAACACAAAAAGTACACAGAAGTTTTGAATCATTATTCACAAATAACACTAACAAATCATCTTCCAAATGAGCTTGATTTTCACCAGCACTTTGATTACCTATTATGCCTGGTGGATTTTTGGGGTTTTGTCCTCCAATTGTTATTAGGGAGTCAACTGCTGTTCAACATTTACACTGTATTGTCTTCCCCGGATATATTCCTCTTCCTTCTCTCTTTTCCCACTTCACATTACTCTGTTCTGCCTGTGCCAAGGGCCCAGGCACACAAAAACCCAGTGGGACATGCCTGGAGGCAATAAGGATGGCAGTAAAGCAGCAGGGCTCTGTCTAGTAAAGTCTGTTGCAAAGTCTATTGTTTACCCAGGTGCCACTTGGATTGACTCAGAGAATTCTCTCATCCTAAAGAAATCTCACTGAAGACTGAGCCACCTGGCTCTCAGGAAGCTCCCAAAGCAACCCATGGCTGCTTCGGACAGAAATTTGATGGAATTTGATTTGATAATGAAAAGAGGCTTGAACTCCAATGTAACAGTCTTTTAGTAAGGTTTGAAGACCTTTTTAATCATTTACAGAGGGGAGTAAAGCAGCCCTTTGAATAAAAGAAACATCTTTTTTAAGTGCCCAATTTTAACCAACAATGCCTGCAATACCACTACATGCTCTTAAAACCTTAACTCAAAGCAACAGAGCTTTTCCTGTTTGTGCAGTCCTCAAATTTTCCCATGCAACTGTGAACATCAGGACTATATATTTGAGCATAGTAATAGTATGACAGGCTTCCTCAGACCTGAGCCTTTTGCTACCTCTCCCAGACCCCTCATTTGATGCTGAAAGCCATTGATCTATTTATATTCTTTTTCATGGAGAAGTGGAAGCACTGGTCACCATAAAGCACCAGTAATAAACAGAGTCCTAATGATGCCCATTTCTTCCTAGAATCCCAAAGAATTTCTGAACCACTAATGAATACTATCACACCTCTTCCTTTATAAAGTACCCAGCTATTACTATAATTATTACTTCTGTGGATGACACAGAGAACTAGGCTTGGGAATATCAACAGAGACAATGCATAGGCTAAGATGTAGGTCCTAGACAAAACATGTCCTGAATAGCTACTGGATCAAGCAGGATTTGGCATTCTGTAGCCATACACGTGTTTTCCAACCTAGTAGAAAAAGTTGGTGTCAGAGGCAGGAACTGAGCCAAGAATACTGAGAAGTTAATTTATATGACATACACTATAGAAAATGGATCTGGAAACATAAAATACCCAGTGGAAATAAAAATATCCAGTGGAAAACATTACTGAACTAAGGATACTTTTGCAAGACTGTTTCACTCATAGACTCTGATATGGGAATTACAAAACTCTTCAAGTTAAGTGAATGGCTGGAGCTGTGTCAGGGGAGGATTAGGCTGGGTATAAGGAAAGGTTCTTCCCCCAGAGGGTGCTGGGGCACTGAACAGGCTCGCCAGGGAATGGTCACGGCCCAAGGCTGCCAGAGCTCCAGGAGCATTTGGACAACGTTCTCAGGCACAGGGTGTGATTGTTGGGGTGTCCTGGGCTGGGCCAGGAACGGGACTCAGTGATTTAAATGGGTTGCTTCCAGCTCTGGATATTCTGTGATTCTACAATTTTAATAAATCTCAGGTGGGATAAATTCTGCCAATGTATCTTAACTAAGGCAAAGGATCAGAAGAAATATACTGGAATTCACTCCAACTTCTTTTCTAGACACTTTACAGTTATTTACATATTGTCCTGAAAGGATCTTTAAACATCTGTGCTTTCCCTGCCTGAAGTCAGAAGGCTAATGAGTGAAAGCTGATTTTCCTACTTTTATGCAAAATCAGAGATGATTCTGGGCTCTAGTTGGAGATACAAGTGTGTGAATTACAACAGTCCCGATCTCGTTCCATGCATAACAACACAGCTCCTATCAACATCACTGGAAAGACAAATGAGCTTGGAAAAGGAGTGTTTTCTTCAGCCAAAATAAGATAATGTAAATCTACTGCCTATAATAGCTATAACCAAAGCAACACCAGTCAAGGATCTTTTACTTTAGATGTTCAAAATTACAACTGAATTAATACCTGCACAGCCATTTTAAAAGTAAAATATCTTACCTGATTTTAAAGCTCTTTTCCCTACTTGCTCCTTGCTGCCTAAAAAGTGTAGCTACATTGCCCTGACTGTCTTTGAGAGGCTCCATGGCTATACTCATTTCTTCATGTTTGGAGGTAAAGACACACCAGCACACGCTGACCTCTTCATTTCCCACTGTCAGATTTTCAAAACTCAGCCATGTTAATTTCTGCTAGTTAAATTGGAATATTTAATAAAACCCATGCTAGCAGCTGTAAAGCCTGCATGCTGAGGAAGGGGAGGAGAGGCTTCTTGGCAGCTGGCACTTCTATTATGAGGCATTCAAAAAGCCTGACAGATAATGCACTTTCCTAAGACACTGCATGCCTTCAGAAGAAATTGTAATAGCTAATGAGGTTTGGGCTTGCTTGTACATTATATTCTCTGCTTTCTGGGGAGATGGATGCAGCATTTGATATATCCTCTTCATGCAATACGAATTCAGATGGTGGCTGACAGGGTAGATTTGGAAGTAAGATTTATTTCAAAGTATGTTTCCATGTTTACACAGTTAGCATTATTTTTCATATCCACCTTTAACCATTATTCCTCTTTGGCAGTAGAAGTCAGGTTCTTAATTATATGAAATTTTTCATTGTAATGAAAAGAAACATGAAGGTCCTTATGAACACACTCGCATTTATAACTTATTTACAATGTGTTTTTCAGAGTTCCAATAATTCATAGTGCTAACAGTGGAAGACTACACACACTAGCTGTAGTATTAATACTTTGAAAAATTATTAGCCAAACTAGGAATTTTATTAGTCAGCTTTTCATGTTAGATGTGCTCTGCTGGGATTTTGCTATATCAATGCTTACTTCACGTTCTGACAGTTTTTCTAACTAGCCTAAGATATTATTGTATTAGACGATGATTTACTCATTCTGTTAAGCCTTGACACTAAATACTTTTAATGCTAAATTAGTTCTTTCTTAAAAGGACTTTCTTCCTGGTAGAGAAAAAAACTCTGTTCCAACGAGAGACAATATATCTGAAAGAGCATATATGTATTAATTGTCCACCCTTTTCATGAAAGGAACACTTTACTTTTTTAATATGATGACAAGCTGCTTTTGAGGAAAAACTCACAACAGAATCTATGCATCTGTAAGTTTTCCTGGCAAAGAGCATAATGTTGCAGGAAAGTCTAAGTGCCTCTTTTGCAGGAAAGTCTAAGTGCCTCTTTTGAGTTTTGTTTCTAAAGTAGAAAGGACCAGTCGTGCTGTCAGCAAGGCGATAAGAAGTGAGAAGTCAAACTTTTAACATCCTGGGCAAGCCCATCAGGTCCATATTTGCACTGGACTCAAGGCTGTGCTATAAAACCTGCTTTTTTGTCCATAGTAAGCCTTGTTCAAGTATCACAATAAATCAAGGGCCTAACGTGCAGGAAGTGGGGTAGAGCTCAGCTGTGGTATCAGTCATAGGCAGGATTCTGTACACATTCTCAAACATAGGGGCTTTAGCAAACATGGATCTAATGAAAACACTATTTCCAATCACTCTACTCTTTTTTAAATGAAAAACTCCTGACTGCCATTGAGAACTTGCCTTGATCTGAATGATTTGACTCATAAATGTCGATCATACTGTTGCAGGCAGGTCCACTTGTGCTATAACTAAATACATGATCATTAATGCAATCAGTAAAAATCACAGTCATTTTAAAATTGTTTTTCTAAGTGACAGAAATAAGTGACTACTTCAACTGCATTAATGGCATCACTTTCATGAGGAAAGTATTACCGGCTTCTTATTTCAGACTACTGGCATGTAGATTCACATTTCTTCTTATCAAAGAAAATAAGGGTCAATAACTGTCTTAATCTAAAAAAAACAGAGAATGCTATGAAGTGTCTGGCAAGGTATTAATCTTCCTATGACATTAAGGTTTGGAAAGGAAGCTTTCATATCCTGATGTATAATTTCTACTTTTGAGTGATGGCTACCCAACAATAGATATCTGACTCTAGTCTTCATTGGTTGATGATGCAAAACATTGCTGCCAGACTGCTTGTGTAATGAGATTTTATTTGAACACTGAATACCTGAATACCTGAAGACCTAAGGACTCAAATCCCCTTCAGCATATTTTGGCCTGCACACCTCAAAATCAAGCACAAGAAACACGAATCTCTTGTACTTGTTCTTTGTATCCTCAGATGGGCTAGACACACCTGAGCCATTACAAAGTAAGGGTATAAGATCTGATTTGTATAAAGTCAGACATACTATCAGAGAACAGAATCACATTAACAGCATTTAAGGATACTTAGTGTTTTCCACAGCACCTTTCTACCATCTTCAACTTGAAAAAATCAGTACAACTCCACTGATACACCAATTTACACATGTCAGTGCCGTTTACTCTCTTCTGATCAATTGCCTTACAGAAACTTCTCACCTATAGTTCTTGCCTCTGACCCTGGTTTATCCTCACAACCATGAATATTTGATAATGCAAGCTGACTAGATCAACAGATACTTTCAGTAATTTATGATTAATATACGTGGTCTACACACACAGAAATGACACTGATTTAACTAAATCAGTTTCTAAATCAATTTAGTTAATTTGGAGCAGCTTCCAAGCGAGAATGTATAAATTGGTTTAAGAATAGCTAATATCATGGTAGCTTCATTCAGTTTAAAGAATGTCTGCACAACAGGATTGCAATGATTTTATTAAATTGATTTAGAAGCAAATTTATTTCAACCAGTACTATTTGTGTGTAGGCCAGGTTACAGAGACAAGTGCAAACTGCAAAATGCAACACTAGTTGTCCGTATTACTGCTCCCAGAAAGTAAAGAAGGAATTAGTTTGAATAAAGTTTTCATTTGTTAATGAACAGCACACATGCAACAATAAAGCTAACAAACAGTGATTTGTTTACATGATAGTTTCCCCCAGGCAGCTGTTATGCCATTAGTGATGAAATGTCATTGTTGCATTACAGTCATAGTGTGAAAATGTTAAAATGTAAATATATTTAAACATCTTGGGGATATTGTGATTATTGCTAATTTTTACTTCTGTTGCAACATGGATGGAAACAAAAACCTTCACTTTCCATTTGCAACCTTTTTTCCCCGTTTCTTTCACTTTAGGTGTGTGAAGAATTTAATGCTTACTCATGTCAATAGGCATGCTAAAAAATTAGTCCTTTTTTTTTCAATATAAAACCTACAGATTGGTTATTCTGTGGTGATAAAAGATTGAGATGGCTCCCCTTCCATCCAAATCCTCCAAAACCAGCTAACGGCATCTGAGTATTGGTTGAAGATATGTGTAAACTGAATGATATCCAAAAGTTTCCAGTGCTAATTCCCAGGCAAAAGGCAGCACTCAAGTTTCCTGACATGAAGGCTTACCTTACAGGTCTCCAAAAACAATATTCACGTCCATGGAAATGCTGGCTCAAATCATAATCTTAGTAAGAGTGACCTGAGTTTGAAGAGAGGGAAAACGCTGTTTGATCTGGAGGATATCAGAAAATAGCCAGATTAGAAAGCCCTTTTCTTTTGGTCATTGGGATGTAATCATGATCTCATCTCTAGGAAAGAAGACATTTCTGTGAAACACTGCCCCACTGTCCCAAGGCCTTCAAATAACTTCTTACCAGGAAACTGGAAACGAGTGCAGAAAAACTAATTTTGTACCTCTTTCTCCATAATATACAGGAAGTCACTGAACAATGATGATCAGAAGCCACTGAAGAATAAATGTCACTTGAATAGCCTGGACAGATCGGTCTTTTCATGGAGAGATTAGACTATGGCTCTGTGTCCTGGGGAGGGAGGCAGACAGTGACTCTGGGTTCAGAAAGAGAAGTGGGTCTTGTTCCTTGCGCAAGGTTCTCACCTCTCCTGCAGGAACTTTTTTTAACTGCCACATTTAGAAAATGCAAGGCCTTCTTGACAAGCTCTAGGACAGCCTTAGAGATTAACAGCTCTTCCCATGAGTCACAACATTCCCTCTCTCCTGTCCACCGGCCTATCTTCTTCCTCCTCTCCGGCACTGTATCTTTCCCAAGATTCCTTCCAGTACAAGACAGGTCCCAAGGCTGTTCCCTCCATCCCCTGCACCTCCCAGACACTAATCCCAGGGGCTACAGCATTTGTGCCTGCCATGTGTCTTGAATGCTTAACATACTCTGCTGTCTTGCTGCTTTTCAAGGATCTGATTAATTACTTAAAGTTTACAAAGCACGTTGAGGATGAAAGGAACTCTAATATCAATGGTAAGTACCAATTATTTACTTCTCTGGCTTTCCTCTCTTCATCCTAATAGAAATTGGTGGCCACCTGAATTTTGATCTATGAACAAAAAATTGCATTTGGCCTGTGGAATTCAGCAGCATGGGACACACACACTCAGTGTACTGTCACCCTGAGGAGGCTCACATTTAATTTCTGTCATCATATTCTGGTGTGGTGGCCAAGACTGTTTCTAGATAGGCACAACATTTCAGTGACATGAATTCAGCAACTAAACGCTGCTGCTGGTTTTACAGCTATTGTTTTTGCACTTGACTTAGGACCGGAATTAATTCCATGCTCTTGAGGGGCTGGTCAAGGAGGACACACGGGTCCCCACCAGCACACAAAACCAAGCCTTGGTCCAAACAGCCTTCAAAGCAACTGAAACAATGTGAAAGACTTAGGGATGAGTCAGGGAGGTACAACACAGATATACTATCACCAAGAACAAGGAAGACACAAAACAGTGTGAAGAAAAAAGGAAGAACTTTTAAGAGAACTTACAGAAACTCTCATTTCTCTATGAACACCTTGTCCTAGGAAAGGCATCTGAAGGCATCTGAAAGGCATCTAAAAAGACTTCTACCCAAAAATGCGGTGTCCTCATCAGAAAAAGAAAATGTAGTTTATTTATGCTGCTTAGTTCTTGTTCCCTAGCAGATTAGACTGCAATCGATATGTGAAACACCAAAGCCACAGAAACTTCTCTGTGATTGCCATGATGACTTTAACTTACCTGGGAATTACACTAAGTTTACATTTCTTTTCACAGCATTCAGTACACAGAATATGTAATTTACTTTGACTAAGAAACACCTTTTCTCCAAATTTCAGTCTTACTCCAAGGCTTTTGAAACATAGGATTAAAGAGAGATATTACCCGTTCGAAAATGAACACTTTCCTTGAGGCTATAAATGAGCATTTCCTTAAACCAACTCAGCTTTGAGCTTCCCAGGTAGTCTGGCAAAGTTTCCTGATAGCTACTGAAGGAGTGGGAAAATGTCAACTTTCAGTAAAAAAAAAGAAAACAATAACAAGTGGTTCCTAAATACACAGCAGACTGCAATACAGGCGCCAACATTAGCAATAAGTGAATGGACTATGCAAGGTACTGCCTGCTACAGTTTTACTGTTAAGTGTAAGATGTGATTAGCAGGTAGCACTGCTCTTGCTGAGTTCAGTTATACGAAGAACCTGGTGGATACAAAAGTAAGTTTGGTATTACTGCACATGCAATGCACACTCAGCTTGCTTAGAGCCCAAAGCCTTACCTGTTCGAACCATAAATCACTCTCCTGGCACCATACTTAGACCCAGGGCTGTGAAAATATACACAGACAGTCCTTGACTACCTCTAAGATGTTCCACAATTTAAGTTCAGCAAGAGTTTCAGTCTGTAGTATTCCAGAATAAGCTCTTCTGAATCAGATGGAAAGCCATTTTCCAAATGTATCTTTAAAGAACCCAGTTAAAATTCCTGCTGCGGGAGGGTTGACATTTTGCACCATTAAATGCACTTGTCTTTTAAGAAGTTCCAGGCAATACAGATGAAATTCAGAGTTCTATCTGCATGAGGGCAAGGAGGATGCAGGCATTTAGGGAACTCTTCTGTTTGATTAAGAGCACAGTGCAGTTCCTAAATATCAAGTGTTTGTGGATTTGTTGTGTACAGTTGTATCTGTCCTTGGTAATTGGGAGCAGAAGTCCATCTGCCAGAATGTGTTTGGTAAATCTCTTTGCAGGCTGCCATTTTGTGAGCAAGGACATACACAGCCCCCTCGGTGACCCCTCCCTAAAACCATTTGTAGTACCTGCCAGCTGTTCCTTTCTCTGATTCATCCTCCAGTTATCCTTAAGGAGAGAGTGGAACGAAGGAGAAAATCCCTACACATACCTACACGTATATGTATGCACGTGCAGCCATGAGGAAGATGAGGGGATCAAGAAGACATCCCCTTAACAAAGCAGCCTGCCCTTGTTCTGGTGAAGAAATGCCCAGGCAGCAAGTCCCACCTGCCACTGGGTCTCTGCTGCAGCAGCAACACAACCAGCAGTCTGCCTTTTCCCCCTTATGCTTCCCCTTTCTCTTCACTTCATTCCTTCTCGAGCTGTCCAGCTTGAGAATTCATCCTCTAGGTTGAAGAAGAAAAAAATGAAGGGAAGTAAAAGACACAAAATCTCAGTGAACAACTTTCCAAGAATGAATTGGTGCAAAATTCCACTCTTAATTACATTAATATTAAAGGACACACTGGAAGATACTATAAGAGCAATTCTTTCTGAACACTTCACTAAATGAACATGGCTTTCCTTCTCCCACTTCAGAGTGGTCTTTATTACATTTTTAAACATTTTAATTGTTTCTAATGTTTCATCCACAGTTATAAGTACCTACTGGGATGGTGGCCCCACCACTGTCCTGGGCAGCCTGTTCAATGCCCAACAAGCCTTTCCATGAAGAAATTTCTCCTTATATCCAATCTAAGCCTCCTCTGGCACAGCTTGAGGCTGTTTCCTCTTGTCCTGTCCTTTTTTTCTGAGGAGCAGAGCCTGACCCCCACCTCTCTGCACCATCCTGTCAGGGAGTTGTGGAGAGCGAGAAGGTCCCCCCTGAGCATTCTTTTCTCCAGGCTGAGCCCCCTCAGCTGTTCCTCACATGATTTACTCTCTAGAGCCTTCCCCAGCACCATTGCCTTTCTCTGGACATGCTCCAGCCCCTCAGCGTCCTTCCTGTAGTGAAAGGCCCAAAACTGGACACAGGATTCAGGGTGTGGCCTCACCACTGCCCAGCACAAGGGACAGTCACTGCCCTGGCCCTGTGACCACACCATGGCTGGCACAGCCCAGGTGCCGCTGGCCTCTTGCCCACCAGGGCACACCTGGGCTCATGTTCAGCTACTGTCACCAGTACCCCCAGGGCCTTTCCCAGATTTCCAGCTGCTCATCCTCCAGCCTGGAGCTGCAGGGGGCTGGTGTGACTTAAAGGCAGGACCCAACAGTTGGTCTTGTTGAACCTCAGACCACTGGCCTCAGCCCATCCATCCAGCCTGTCTATATCCCTCTGCAGAGCCTTCCTGCCCTCCAGCAGATCAATACTTCTACCACTCCAGAGTTCCTCTCAAACATGCAGCTGTCCATCCTACTGGAAACAAAAAAATCTCTTGTCTCCTACAAAGTCATACTTCTAAGAAGTCACAAGACAGAAAAGGGTCTGAAGTTCAAAGATTTCCTGAACATTTTCATCAACCAATTTCATGGTCAGCAGGGATTGTTTATTCTCACCTTCTACCATCTGAGCAAGCACCAGTCCCACTAGAGAACTCCTGTATCTGCTAAGTAACTTCTGATTGGGCTCTAGCTCTAATTCCCAATCAATTGGCCCAAATTCATGGTTCCCTGGTTGCACTAGTAATCCACAGCTGCTCTGGAAATCGTACTTCTGAAATGTGTTTTCAGCTTGGAAACAACAAGAAGTTTTCTATCTGCTGAAGCCCCAAAATGTTTAGGGCTCTTCATGGTAGGTGGGACAGTAAGGTATGGGGAGTACTGTCAAGCAAAGTGATTTTTAGGACGATGTTCAGTCTCTAAGGCAATGTTCAGAGGTGTAAAAACCTTATTCTGCAGTCGGAGCTGAAAGAGAGAGAAGTCTTTGCTCACTGAAGAGCGAGACCCAGAGTTTTGGCTTATTTGGCTATTGATGCACTCTGAACTGAAGTTCTCTCATCCTGCCAGAAATTCTCCTGCTTCTCAGCTGTGGCCATTTGAAACTAACTGCACCCAAGGATTGAACTGTTTGTCATCACCTTCCATATATTTCACCACAATCCATGTATTTCAGATGAATGACAAAACTCAGCAGTCTCACTTTATGAAAATTAGGACAGCAAATGTATTTCATTGTGTTCTAATTGTATGATAAGTTCGTATTTTTAGTGCTTTTTATTCATATCCATTTTTATTTCATTTTAGCTGGTCTAATTTATTAATTTATCAACTGTCTTGAAACATAATCCAGCCACAGTGCATTTCATTTAATTAAATTAAAATCTCTGAGTGTTTTCTGGAGGGAATGTTACTCAGATGGAGTAGGTCTTCCCTCTGGGAATTCCTGAACAATTTGGAGCAATCCAGAGAAGACGAGACTTACTGATGGGTAATTTTGTTTGTCAATATTTTTCCCATATAGAAGCTCTTTCCTGGGCAAAAAAAAAAAAAAATTAAAATCTTTACTCAGTCATTGAGTAAATATTTCACTGAACTTGTTCCCCAAAGTCCTCAGTCTGTTGTTTTCTTCTCAATTTGCACTCAAGCAAATTCTCAAGGATTTCAAAGGCATTTCAGATAAATAAGGAAAGAGTGAAATTTAGCACGTGCAGGAGGCCAGCGCTCAATCTGATTTACTATGTCAGTCCACTTCCAGCCCTCAAATTCTATCTTAAATTGAAACTGAGTGGTGGATTTGAGGCCTGTATTAAAGACATATGAAACAAATATCATTAAGTTACCTTAACTGAGGGACCATGATCAAATGAAACTTTAAAAAGATCATGAGCGTTTATCCAGACAAAGCCACTGACTTTTGAGACACTCATCAGTACAGCAGAACACTGTAATATCACATCTACTAACAGTGTTCAGATTATGCCACAAACAGAGGTTTTGGGCCTCAATTGTATAATAATAAACATCAGGACTAAGTTGTGAAGTACAGAGGGGAAAGAAGATAAGATAAAAGATAAAGATGCACTAGTCATGCACTAGGTACATTTGTTCTCTCTCTGCCTTCCCTGTCACGAGTCACCAGGTCATAAATGAGCTTCAGATGCAATTGTCAGAGCACAACTCTTTAGCTGACCTGTGGCTACCAGCACACTCATAGACTGCAGCAACCAGAAGACCTAACCCTACTTTCATTAAAATAGGAACATTTTTTTATCCAAGATCATGAATGGAGCAATAAAAATAAACCTCTTGTACCAACCCGCAGAAATCTGCAGCTTTTCAATTTGCTGCCCCAAATCAGGGCCTGCACAGTCTTTACTTACGTTGCAAACAGAGATTTGGCAGGGTCACACTTTGTTTCTTGTCAGTCAGTAGCTGAATTGCTTTAACAGTAGATCTTTTCATTCCCAGGCATCACTATGTCTCAGAATGGCTGCTTTTGAAATGCCTTACATTGTTTCATAGGTATTACCTGTTCTTGACAAGGAAGGCATACTCTAGATTACCACAGGTATGATTAGCTTATTATTTTTGTAGCCACTCAATTTTCAAGCTACCCTTTTCTCTACAGAAGCTGGATTATAATTTTGAAAAAAAATCTAAGTTGTGCCATTGTGGTCAAACCCAAAAGTCCAACATGCAGAAGATTCCCTTAGACTGTTAAATATGGGGTAGGGGGACAGTCTGATCCATCTTTTCTTAGACGCATGAATTAATTATTTACCTGTTACACTTGTGAGCTTTCTGTCTTTTATTTTATTCCTGCAGTCATCACTAAGTTCCATTTAAATTTGAGCTGTCATTTCTAATGCCTACTTTTGCAAACATAATTCATTTAATTAGCAAATTATCTACTGGGGTTTTTCGAACTTTTTTTCTCTCTAGGCTTACTAAACATGTGCCAGGAGCAGCTTTACAGAAAACACACCACATGGATGACAGTTATCTGAAGATCTCAGATTCACATTCCTTATTTCATAACCCACCTGGGTGAGCAAAGCCAGGGAAAGCAGAAGTACAGACTTCATTTGGCACCTTTGCCCGTAGACTGGGATGGGGTTCCCACACTGGACACTTCAGTGCACTCAGTGGAATATGCAAAACTTTACTGCATGGTACCTCCACGATGAACATACTAGCTTAACTGACACAAGGAGATAATGTTAAATATTTCACAGTTTTAACTAGCAGCATGTCACAGAATCATATAATCATAGAACTTTATGGGTTAGAAAAGACCTCTAAGATCACAGAGTCCAGCCTGTGACCGATCCCCACTTTATCAACCAGACCAGAGCACTGAGTGCCACATCCAGTCATTCCTTGTACACCTCTAGGGACGGGGACTCCACCCCCTCTCTGGGCAGCTCCTGCCAATGCCCAACAAGCCTTTTCATGAAGAAATTCCTCCTGATGTCCAACCTAAACCTCCCCTGGCACACCTTGAGGCCATTTCCTCTCATCCTGTCCCTTGTCCCCTGTGAGCAGAGCCTGACCCCCACCTGGCTGCACCCTCCTGTCAGGGAGTAGTGGAGAGCCAGAAGGTCCCCCTTGAACCTCTTTTCTCCAGGCTGAGCCCCCCCAGCTCCCTCAGCTGCTCCTGGTGCTCCAGACCCTTCCCCAGCTCCATTCCCTTCTCTGGACACTCTCCAGGTCCTGAACATGGGATTTGCAGTGTAGCTTCACCAGTGCCCAGCACAGGTGAACAATCACTGCTTGCCACTTCCTCCACCACTCAAAGTGTAAATTTCAATCTAAAGAAGATGTGGAGGGCCTGAATTTGAGGTCCTTAACATTGTCTAAACCAGGCACAATTCTGCTGAAGTTGCTGCCAGGGTGGTACATGAAGGACTATCCCTAGAGTATAGGGCCACAGTTATAAAACGCTTCCCAAAGCCATCTCAAAGACCAGACACGGTGCCACTGGAAAGAGCAAAATTGGAAGCTCAGGTGCAGATGTGACTTCTGGAGAAATGTGCCAACACAGCACCAGACTTGCCTGGCCTGAGCCTTGTATGAAACAGCTTTGGGTGTCAGACAAGTAGAACTCCCTGTTTGGGAGACACCATGTGCAGGACACCATGAGCACAAAATCAAGATAGGTGCTTTGATGGCAGCAACCTACTTGTGCTCAGTCCAGCAGGTCCAGCCATGTGAGGATGTGTTTTGTGCCAGTGGGCACCTCGCTGTCTGCCACTAGCAAACTGTACAAATCAGCCTCCTGTGCTGCAGTGGGGCAGGAGGAACTTCCTTGTCTCTTACAGAGCTGGGGATGGCAGGTAGGAGAAGCTACAGTCAGACTGCAAACCCCAACGTGGGATTTTTCACCTCTCTCACCCACAGGTGATCCTACCCTCACAAGAGCAAAGTAGAGAACTTTTCTTATCAGGTCACTTTATTGGATATACGAATAAGAGATGAAAAATCAGTCTGCAGCTATTCCTTTGCAAAATACAAACCAGAACTAAAGGTGGGAACTGGGGCTAGTGGCAACCACGTTTAACTCAATGCTGAGTACAAGGAATACCAGTGTCACTGTCCACTCAAGAGCCAGTTGCCTTTTACTTTCACTGTCATTTCTCATGGATTGAGAGCACAGAGCAAAAATACTACAGACCTAATGGCTTAACCTTAAAACCCTCTAGACAGTGTATAGCAATGCAAACTGCCTGTAATTCCATTCAACACCAGATCATAGGTTGTTTAGCACAGGGACCTCACTAATTGTATTAAATTCATCCCAATCTTTTCTGTGTAGCTGAAGACTGGACTCCTAAGCATGCAAAGAGATGTCACGAGCTGACCACCTAGAACTGAAAATCTTACTTGCAGGAGAAAACAATTAAATCCTGCAGCCAAGTTTAAAACCCAGAAGGCGTAAAATGGTTCTGTTTGCCTTTAAACAGTTCTTTCTGTGCTTGCCTGTACATGACAGCTGCTTTTTCAATTTAACCATCTTAGAGCAGACTTCATCATACAAAGTAATGATGGCATTCACCTGCAGAGAGCTGCTAGTTTGAATGCAGCGCTGAGAGACCATTTATTTCATGAAGAAATGTGAATGCAAGGGAGAAAAATGTCAGCATTGTGCAAACAAGAACCTTTGTCTGTTTCACACTCCAGAAATATCCATTCAAATAGATGGACAAGAAGATTTTAAAAAATAAGTTCAATTAAAAAAAATTTTAAAAAATTCTACTCAATCTCTGGGCTTTAAGAATGGCATAAGATCAAGTGCCTATTGTTTGTAAAGAATGTCCTTTGCTCTCCCTTAGAAATCCAACAATTAAAGAGCAAAAACTGGGAAATGATTGTGAACATTACTTGTTTAGATGCTAAATAGTGCTGAGCACCTAAAATGGCACTGATTTCACTGGAAGATGAAAGGCTCAGAACTCCATGGGAACTAGGCTTTTTTCCTTTTTAAATGAGAGACCACTTCCCAAGAAACAACAAAGATTTTTGCTAAGGAGGTGAGGGTTTTAATGGGGTTGGCAAAGCAGGAAGCAAAAAGGAAAAAGAGAAGACACTGTGTGTATATCTGAGCTGCCAATCATACTATCCCTGGGAAAACCAACAGGGCCTATTACTTTCTAAGCTAAGCTTGAGAAGACAATATGGTTAATGGGAGCTACACCTGGCCCCTGAGCACAGCTGTCCTGTCACAGAGCACAGGCTCTCGGAAAAGCACCAATTCCCTTGGCTAGCTCAGACAAATATTTCTGCTGGAAAGAGTCAGGTTGGATGTCATGTAGACAGACTACTGAGAAACCCAAATCCTGCCATGTTACCAGGGAGGCAAGCCTGCAACAACAGCTGTTCCCAACAGCTTTGTTATAAATTTATGAAGTGGAAGTCCTGACACAGAAACCCAAGATGAAGTCAACTCCCTTATTCTGTCAAGTGGATATTTTTCTCATTATTCAACACTTAACAGGGATGACAAGATTAAATAGTCACTCATCTTCTGTGCCATTATACCTCCTGTATGATTGCTTCAAATTAAATCTAACAGTCAATGAAATAGTCAATATTTAATTTACTCATTGCAGGTGGCGATTTAGCTCCAGTTATGATATCATTCAGTGACAGAAATATTGGTATTTATCACTTTTTATGACTCTTCAGAAGATATGGGGTTCCTTCATTAGGCAAAATATCCATGCAGCTTTAAATTATATGTCACTCTCAGAGTGTGGATTTTGAACACCAGAGGCCAGTTCCTATTCCCTGCTTTCCTGGGTGCTTGCTACCAGTGAAGAGGCACAAGGGGACTGTGGGAGTTTCTAGAGACCCAGTAAGGTAATTGTGAAACTTCTATTTTTCTAGGAGCACCCACTGCCTAGCTAATGGTGCAGAACATTTGGATTCAGGAGAACTTGATATACCAGTGACAGTCCAGGGCAATGAGTGTTAATTCCCACTCCTTTGACCTCACTGCTTACTTACAAAAAAGGCATTACGGAGCTAGAGGGGGGCCAACCAGAAACATTTTGGTGACATTCATTTCTGCCTTTTTGACTACACAAGAGTTCATGAACTGAAGACAGATATTTTTTGCCCTATTTCTAGAGACAAAAACAAGCAGCAATGTTATTGCTCCTTTTTGATGATCATGCTACAATCTTCTGCTTTTTGTTAGTACTGTTTGAGGTGAACAAAAATATGCACTTCAACTCCCTAATGAGACAGACTTTACCTTGAAACCCCTTCCCCCTGAAAAATGGGGCTTCTCCATATATCAGCAGTTACTGAAATAGAGGAAACCTCATTACTGTCCTGCCATGGACAGCTCAGCTTTCACTTAAAGGTCAGAAATTAGAAAGAAAAGGCACGACTTGGCTGAGTATTCAACTATCTCTCATCCCCTCTCATGCTGAGAGGGAAACTGGGGGCCAAGTCTGCCTTAATCGCCACAGGACTCAAACGAGTATTTGCTTGCATAAAGGCCTGCACTGAAGCGACTCCCCCGGAGGTGAGTGAGGAAGTATTTGCAGGAGAGGGGGGAGGCAAGTGAGCATCTACTGAAAGTTGGAACAGAGCATCAGCAGGTGAGCACAAAGACATCAGCCCTTCTCCGCATGAAAAGCTACAGAAGCTCATCTGTGGTTTGGGACCAAGGCAGCATTGTAGGTGTATGCCTCTGGATGGCTTCTTCCACTCCTTAGTTTGCTGGGAATGTCTGCCTGCAGAAAAATGCAGCAGAGTTGTTCCTCCATTGCCCTGCTCAGGGCTCCTCCTGTGATCTGTGCATCCCTCCCTCCTTGCTCCCCACTGACTGCAGCCACGCCTTCCAAATACAGATGCGAGCACACAAAAAAGTGTTCCCTCTACCTGCTTGCACAGCCAGAAACAACTCAGCCCCAAGACAACAGTACAACCTGTGCAATTACACAGTTGATACAGGAAGTTTTATGAAATGTACTTTTGTTTGCTGTAAGCGGTTTAGTGAAAAATCTGCTTTCTGATTAATTTTGGTAACAATCTGCTTTGTTAATCATGTGTTTGCACATACTAGTTTGGAAATCCATGTGTTGTGTACGCCATTGCAGAGCACACAGTTATCATACTTTGCTTTCTGTTAATGTGTAAAGATCTGGTTGAAAAAAGGCACACAACAAAAGTATCTCTAAAATTTTGTCTCCATTTTCTGTCACAATCCCTTCAATCCATTGGTCCTGTCATAGGCATTTGTGCCAAACAAGAAACTTTTCTGGTCTTCATTTAGAAATTTCTCTCTTCAAATTTTTGAACCACACAAAAAGTATTTCTAATCTTTATTAAATTGACATAGTGGAATAACAAGCTTGATACTACAAAGATTTTATGCTTCACAAGACCAGAGAATTCTAATAGTTTTTATGGTGCATTGAATTTCCAGGTCTAAACACAGACTGATTATCACTGGGGGCATGGGGAGGGGGCTGGGGGGCCAGTACTGCAGAATAAGGGAGAAAAAGATTTCGTAGCCATATGCTCATCCTCATAAAGCTGCACAGTCAATTAATGAGTAATTTCATATTTGTAGCTATTCGGAAATAAGATTGTGCCCTTAGCTGAAGAGCCTTCTTTTTGCTTAGAGATCAGTTTTTATTTATCTGCACTTTGAATGCGAGTCTCTACAAATCCTGGGTTTGATGTTTACATTTATGCACGTGTTAACGATCCCATGTGGAAACCCCAGCTCTAACAAGGGAGAGCCAGACTGGATCTTTGCCCCAAGCACCATGGATACTCCTCAGCATCAGTACTGGAAGAGAATCAAATCTCAGCCTCCCCTTTGCTGCTAGTAATTTGCTGCTGATCTATGGCAGCAGTAAATCACAATGGACCAGCCCCACTGCCTGAGCAACTCGGGTGACCCAGGGAAGCCCCACTTCTCCAGCCATCTGATCATGGCCATGGGAATAGGCAGGAGGAGGTGCACCACCCTGCATGGCTGGATAGAAGCACTGCTCCAGGGATTTGTAGGTCAAGTGATGATTTAGCAAGGGTTTGCTCTACATTTATCATGCGTGCATTTCCAACCTGACCCGGTGCTGGCCCACGGGTTGTCTGCATGTTTACATTCACTTTACTGCTGGCCGAGTTCTGTCGCCTCAAACTGCTCCAGCGTGCACCCATGCCTTGCAAATTGTTGGAAAATCCCTCAGCAAGTCCACAAATGCTGCACGGAAGTGTAGATGTGAAAATAGCTGGGCCATATGTGTGCTTTGAGGACAGTGAGTTGCAATTTTTCAGCCAGCTCTTCCACCTTCTAGCCACAGATAACAAGAAAAGCCCCACTGTGAGGAGTGCACAGGTCTCCAAGCAGGAACAGTGTGCCTTTGGTTCCCTGCCCTGCTCTAATGCCCTTCCCCTGTACCTGATATGGGCCACTCCACTCTCAAGTTCTTATTAATAGTTTTGCTTTTAAGAAGGCAGCACGAGTAAGAAGTGAGGACGGAAAAATTTCATCCTCAATACTGTTTCAAGTTACCATCGCCAGAATAAAAACCACCAACTTGTCAGGGACATGATGAACTCTGACACTAAATTCCCACCTGACTGGCAGAAAGAATGCCTAACCTTGACTTTCCAAATTTTCCTAGCATTTCGAGAGCCAGAATCATTGCAGATACTACAAAGAGTACTCTGGAAATCACATCTTAAAAGGAGTTTATTACTCCAAACATCACAGGCAAAAATAGCAAGCTGGATGCAGAAACTTGCTACGGCTGTGACTGCAATTTGAAAATAAAGAGCTTCCATTCATGTTTTCTCACTAACTTACTACCACTTCAGGGAAGCCTTCAGAATAGACAACACAGGTGATTCTGAATTCTTACAGGGATTTTAGAAACTATCTTTCCCTTCAAAAGAATCTTACCCCTTACACTGCTTTCAAAGGAGTCATTGCATCGACTGTGAAGGAACAAGCAGGTATGAAGACAGAGATCAAATTTTGAAAGGTGCTTGTTCTCTCTCTGATTTCATTGAGAGTTAAAAGCCTAAAAACCTCAGATTATAGTCTTGCAGTGGTATATAAAAAGCAACACTGGCAGCTACATTCAGAAACGCAAGACCAAGCCCCTTCCCACACACACAGGAACAAAAATTAGCTTGAAAAAAATAAGATGTGAGCAAAATACTTACAGGAGGGCTCCTGTAAATGAATTGAGTTTTTGAGCTTCTCTCCACCATCAGACGAGCTAAAAACCTTTCTTTGTTTAGAATGAAAGTTCAATGTTTGCTGACAAAAGATGAGCCTTAATCTGAAAAGTATTCACCACTGTAAGATCTGTCATAAAACCACCAGGGCTGCCAGGAATAAAAGCCTCAAAGTCACAGCACTTTAAACTGGGGCTTTGGTCTGAGTATGAAACTTGGGTTAAATCACAAGCAGTAAAATATTTGTTTCATCTCATTCCAATCCCTCTTTGTCAACAGAGAATCACAGAATCATCAAGGTTGGAAGAGACCTTTAAGACCATCCAGTTCCTGGATCCAGTCCCCAGTGATCAACCCATCACTGCCACTGTAACCCCTAAATCACTAAACCATATCACCCAAAACATAGTGGGACAGCTTGGAGTATCTCCCCAAGCAACTCTTGGAACTGCAATAACAGGATGTCTGAGCTCACATCAGCCCAGGACAGAACACTTACTGGACAGGCAGCCGTGTCCAAAGTAAATGTGACTTTTCCACTAATTCACTTCAACAACCAAGAGACCTTACAATGAAAACAAAATTAAAAAGCAAAATAAAAAAAACCCAGAAGGTCTTNGTAACCCCTAAATCACTAAACCATATCACCCAAAACATAGTGGGACAGCTTGGAGTATCTCCCCAAGCAACTCTTGGAACTGCAATAACAGGATGTCTGAGCTCACATCAGCCCAGGACAGAACACTTACTGGACAGGCAGCCGTGTCCAAAGTAAATGTGACTTTTCCACTAATTCACTTCAACAACCAAGAGACCTTACAATGAAAACAAAATTAAAAAGCAAAATAAAAAAAACCCAGAAGGTCTTGTTATGTTGCAGTGCATTGTGGATATTAATCACTGCCATTTCCCCCCTTTCCCCCCTGAGTTTGGTTTCTCCCCCAGAGGTTCTGTGTCCCTCGATCCCTCGTTGACCC